>CAEGAF010107720.1:0-40647 GCA_903067075.1 Micropoecilia bifurca | reverse complement strand
GAACCCCAAGGCGTTCCCAGGCCAGCCGAGAGACATAGTCCCTCCAGTGTGTCCTGGGTCTTCCTCGGGGCCTCCTCCCGGTGGCCCCGAGGTGGTCCCTTCCAGCGTTGAATTTTAATTGTTCAGAAAGTTCTACTAACTCATGCCATAATGTTGCAGGCATTGCACACAGTTTTAGAGAAAGACTTTTCATCTATGTTATGCTTAGTCTCTCTCAAATCAGGCAATCCCAAGTTCACACTGTAAAAAAAACTTCACATTTGTCCAATAAGCAGGTCTAAGATCTGTTCATGCACTCTTGCATATCTCTTTTTAAAGGGAAGAAAGCTTGAAGCACTGGGAGGTCAACTGGTTGTCGTCTCGGTGAGAAGATCGAGCAGAATCAGAAAATCAAACCTGCTCTGCCTCCTAAATTGCTCCTTTGCTTTCCCTCTAGCCTGACGCATCCCAGCTCAGTTCTTTACAACCACCACTAAACTGCAAACTCTTCTGTTGGCCGCTGTTGCACATCCAGTTTGCTCCAGTTTCTTTTAATGTTTGCATGTAACAAAATATGAATTCCACCTGTTATTATTTACTATTTCAAAATGTGTTCTTCATCCCAATTGTTTCCTTGCCAGCCACTCCTTTTGCTTATTTTTGTTCCTTTTAGGTCTTAAAATTAAAAAAAGCAGAAGCAATACTTTACACTGAGGCGCACCATGGTTTTTAATTCATTGGCACAGTTGTTTAATGTGTTTTAATATTTTAAAGGGGCAGTGTTATGTAGAAGTCGACTTTATTGAGCTTTACATCATGTTATAAAGTTATTCCCTCATTAAAACATACCTGGAATGTTGCTTTGATTCTTTAATACATGTTTGAGAAATCCTTTAATCTCCATGGCAAAATGCCTGGGTGGACCTACCCCTGCCTTCTAGATGCAACTTCTTCTCAGAGCTGCAGTTTCTAAGCTTCCAAGCATCTGCATCATTGAGCAGCCGTCAGATTAGCCAGCAGCAATTAGCAAACACCTGGAGGAACTGTGCATCAGCTGAGCTCTTTATAGGAGCTACTTCTCCGAGCAATGCTGGTAAAAATGCTAAAGTTTTAATAGAGGAGCCTTATTGTGAAGACTTCCTGAAGACGGAGTTTCAGAAAGATCAGGAGTTTTCAAAGAGTCAGGCACCCACTTTCAAGGCTGTAAATTACAAAGGAAACTGTCTTGTAAGTCATTTTTAACATTTTTAGCATTTTTAACATAGTCACTTGGTTGTGCTATAAAATGGCACTATGTACCTGAAAAACACATAATACTGCCCCTTTAAGTCTTTATAAAATCTTAAAGTGTAGGAATGGCGTATAGTTGCATAAATTCCGCTCTTGAGTGCTCTTTTCCTCATTGCAGACACTCAGAAGATATGATTGTCACACCATTTGCACAGGTGAGTTCTCCAAAGACTTTTAATTTGAAAATTTTGTTGCTGCTGCTAATGCTAAGTTTGCCCACGAATCCATATTTCTGAAGCCTCACACTGTAACCTGTAGTGATGATGATATAAAATGAAGGTGTGTGAGCGCTGCAGTGGAACAGCCCTCTGCTCCGGGCCGGGCGGCTGGCTCTGTGACAGAACCAGACCTCCCGCTGGCGTTCCCCCTGGTCTTGCGTGGGATGTGCGTCATGCTTGTGCTCGGTTTACACTCTGACAGATGAGGTGAATCGAATACTGCCGGGTGGTGCTGTTTCAGATTTGCATGTCAGCCTGTGCGCCCTCCACAAGGGTCACTCCTGGACATGCGATACTCTGCAGGCCTTCTCTGCACGCTGAGTCAGTTGTCAGCTCCTGATAGCAGGACAGTCCGAATGCAGAGGAGAGCTAGTGATGCTATGAAAACATCAGAAGGGGAAAGAGGAATCCCTCTGTGCTGCATGTCATCTGGGAGGATGAAAGCAATGGCATCAAATGAGCCCACTGATTCAATACAGGGTCATATTTAATTATCTAAAACAATACATTAAATACATAGAGGACGAGGCTAAATCTGTTCTATCACCAAAGTTACACAGGTCCAGTTTGATTAACGTCCTGTTCCTGTCCTTAGGTCCTCGCCAGTTTGAGGACAGTCCGAAGTAATTTTGCCCTCATAACTGGACAGCAAGACAGAGCAGCTAGCAAGTAGGTGATTCATCCATGGATCCGTTTTCTACTGACTTCACATCATAATCACGCTGAGATCAGTCTAACATCAGTCTCTGTGTTTGTTCTCTAGGACACGCTCCGCAGGAAGCCATCCACCCTCAGTGTGTAAAACCAGTCTTGCAGGTTTGTGCCGCTGTCAGAGAGGACAGTTTGCTGATCAATAGCCAATAATTCACATTGGACATAGAGTTGGACATAGTTCTAGTGACATAGAACTGGAAGCACCTTTGTTATGGAGCTGAACCTGCCGGTTACTGGTAGCATCTAGTGTTGGTGGTTACATCTAGTGTTCAATAGATGAATAAATGTCACCCATGATTAGATCCACAGTGGAGGAAACCCACTGATCAGTGGTTGAACAGGAGATATCAATACAATAACAGTACTTTTTGTCCTGTAGTAATTTAGTAACTGATTAATTGTTAACTGGAATATACGGATTCAACATAAGACCATTTGTTAAAAGAACATGTTCAAAGCAATAATTAAGAAAACTGCACAAAAAATATGTGCATTTTGCATTGAAGTTTCAAAGAAATTTTCTCTATGAAAATCTTCTGCCCAGAACTTCTCAAGTGGCATCTGGTTCACAATGTGTGGAAAGAAAAAAAAAATCTCATCTTGTGCATCCATTTAATTAAAAATGAGTCACCAGATCAGCACAGCACTGTCTTGATCTTCAGTCCAGCAGAAAGGCCTGAGCTTTTCATGTTACAATGATTTTTGAGCTGTAGATGCATCTTCTGCTATAAGTGATCAAACATTCACTAAGAGAATGTTGTTATTCCACTTTAGGAAAGAAAATATTGGTTTTCCTTTTTAAAAAGGGAATTAAATAATTTGTGTATTTGCATCTCTTGATGCATTTTTAGAATTGTATGACAAAACGTTCCTGGTGCCTTAATGCCTGTTCTGATCTGGAACAGAGGAGTCCCACAGGCAGCTGGCCATAGAGACTCTGGATGAGCTGGACTGGTGTCTAGATCAACTGGACACGCTGAAAACTCGACACTCTGTCAGCGAGATGGCTTCCAACAAGGTAGGTTAACAGAACCCCACCTCTAACTCACTAACAGCCTGCTGTTAGTGAGTTAGTGAGTATGTTTTAATGAGGGAATAACTTTATGCTGCATAGACGCCTGTCGAGAGATTGAACAGAGTTGGGTCTACTTGCTTCGTGCAGCTAGCTACAGAGCTCATATTCTGTAAAGGAGCTCAGGAGATATGTGTATCTGGTTGCCATTTAAAATAATCAGATTCCAGCTGTGCATTAAAACAATGCAGTCGTTCTTGGAAAATAATTATGATTCACTTCAGATTAAGCTACATACAGTGTACTTCTGTGCAAGCCATTTTGTTGGGACTTGGTGACAGAAGTGGCAGATGGATGGGTCTGTATTTCTGCATCACCATGGCGTGGGACAGGGTTCATCTTGGCAACAGAACACAACTGAAAGAACGCTGTCTTCCTCGACAAGTTAAAGGGCATGTCCTGGTCAAAAAGGGATTGATGAAGTTTTAATCAGTGGTACCAATTTAAAAAGAAATCTGAAAAGGTCTCAAGGTGCTTGGTCCTGATTTCGTCTCAGAAACTTTCATATTGGTCAGATTGGATGAAACAGGCTATGACCTAAATGTGCAGCACAGTATTCACACATTTAGTTAGACTTTCAGATGGTCCTAAAAATGTAGTTTTTTGTGGGAATTTTGGTTTTAAATCACAGAGATTAAGAATTGTGTTTTATGGTTTATCAAACATTTAAATTGTTTCAACAACTCATAAAAAACATAAAGGCCATAAATGATCATTCTTTCTTGTTTTTTTTTCTTTTTTTTCACACGGGTCCTGTCTCACATTTCAGGTCAGTAGCATGGAGAAGCTGGATGCCATTATGTAATGTGGCAGTTTTACTTAATAATTTCTATGGTATCCTAATAGCTCTGAGAGATTTCTGATATATTTTTATTTATAGGAATCCATCTGGATTCCAACAGAGGGAGATGCTTAATCATAATTCGGTTTTCTCCCTCTGACTGAAGTATTCATAGAGCAACCCCTCCACTCCCCCACACACCCTCTGAACAATTCTCTTACCATAAATGTAACTGAACTGTTTTTTGTTGTTGTTGTTTTTGCATTTAACCACTTAGACCTTTTTATTCCAGTTTTCTTTATTGAATTTAATAGCTTGACATGCATCAATCATTAGGACAATAAGAACACAGTAGTCACAGAAAACTGAGAAAAAAAGAAGTGCAAGCTGATTTCTCCTAAAACACTCACTTCAAACACACCCCAGTCTAGATCTAAGCATAAGATAAATAGCCAACAGATACAATCCCTGCAACAACCTCTAGCAACACAACATACACACACACCCATCCACAAATGGGAGAAAACTGTTTTATGTTTTTAACTGATCTTAGAATACATCTACGGAACACGTAAGCCCAACTGCTTCTTTGGGAACCTTGCCAACCGTTGCTCTTTCAACCTCTAATGTCTTGATTAATATTTTCACAAAACCTTGACTGGATGAAGAAAGGATTTCTATCAAATTTCTATCAAATTTCATTCATTTTCCGTTGTTTTCAATCTTCTAAGAATGAATTTGTTTATAGTTGATTTCAAAATGAGGAGTGTTCAGATCCACCACCAAGTCATCTGGTTGATCTGAATGAATGACAGTATAAGTCAGCATATTCCTGTGGTGTATGGTATCCTATTTTTATTCCCTGCTCGATCAGTAAAGCTTTTCTTCACATCCATTCAGTGTTTTCTGCTCCTATCTTCTTTACACTCCTCGCAATCCCTGCTTCCATCTGCCCTGCCTACTCTGTGGATCTCCTCTCCAATGACAGCCCATTGATTCCCTAACCGTAGCTGTAGCTGCTGCCTCATTGGCTGCTATTCTAAGACTTTATTTATTTATTTTTCTGAAGGAGGCAGACACTGGAGTAGCTCTTGCCTCTGTTTACACGCAGGCAGCAATAGTGTGACTGAGGAAGGGTCAGGGGGAGCATGGTGCAGCGCAGTGGTTCCTCGGCTTCACATCCCTCTGCGTTCCCTCTGCCGCAGCTCCATCCTTTTGTTCTGACATCAGCCTCTATGGCTCTGCTCACAGCTTTGCCAAATGAACTGCTGCACTCTCTCTTTGAACTGGATTTAAGTAGGATGTTCTGCTAATCAGGAGGAGAAGGAAACTTTTGTCTTTTATTTCTTTTTTTAATCTGGCTCCTATGTGCAACTTTGTGCTGCGATGCCAGAAGTGAACTGTTTTATCTCTTGGCCGTGGATGTTTGCTCAGGTGAGAGGAGGGTGGCCATGAACCTGGTGGAAGGGGTGAGACTGCACCTGGGTCTAGTGTTGCCTGTCTAGAGGCTGAGAAGACACCAGCACCTGCTGGATGAAACATGAGACGGAATATTCTTAAACGTTTTCTGCAAAGTGCACCAATCATTGTGCACAGCATCTTTGCAACCTTTTGCAAACCTGTCATTTTTCTCAGCTGATCACATTAAACAGGTTTTGTTTGCATATGATTTTCCAGAAAAGCATTTGTTTTGATTTATTACTGAAAATCCCACTGAACCAACTTGTTGTGTTCTGTTTGACGCGCCTCATGCATGCTTCTTTTGTTTGTCCTCAGTTCAAGAGAATGCTGAACCGAGAGCTCAGTCAGCTGTCAGAGACCAGCCGCTCTGGGAACCAGGTGTCTGAGTTCATCTCCAGCACTTTTCTTGGTAAATAGCTCCTCCTTTTAGGCTGCTCCAGGTAAACGTGTGTGGATGGTACAAAAGTATTCATACTAATCTTTTCTTATTTTGTCATTTTACAACTACAAACACCCATATGGTTTAATTCAGTTAAATTCAAATTCAGTTCAAAACCACTTTAGAACTGAATTTCCCATAGGGAAATTAAATATTGTTGTAACTCATATTAATTCCATGTTTTTCAAAGAGTTACTGTAGATGTTGATGGATGTTGGCAGGAAAGATGTTTTGTAGGAGTCTGTGTTACAGCATATTTGAAGAAGTCTCTGACTGAAGACACTGTCTTTTTCAGACAGTCTTACAAAGATGATGGTCAGTGTTGTTCAGGATTTTTACTAAATGTAGCGACAAAGTGGTTAAGTTGTCAACAGGGGGGTGACTGGCAGTCAGCTCTCCCTCTCGGCAGCAGCTGATTTTTGGATCTTTGCAGAGGAAGATAAGATCAGTTTCATAAGTAGGTATCGTTTGATTGGACTTTGACTGGATCATTCTAATCCATTGCAGCTGCATTTTATGTTAAAATCCTCATTGCTACTAAAAACAAACTGTTTCACAATCCTGCCCCTCTCTCACTTGCTGCTTACTGCCAGTCAGCTGGCCATATAAAATGACCCTATGCTTTTTACACCTTTAAGGTGATTTGGAAATATTTCCGTTTGCAAGAAATGAACAAGGACAATAGCTTAACATGACGGTTGCTTAACATGCTGGCAGAACATGATGGTTGTATGTTCTGCCTGAAGGTCAACCTTTCCCCTGTTTCAATCGTTTTGCGGACTCTGGGAGGTTTTCTTCCAGGTTAAGACAAGTATCCTCTTACCATGACGCTGCTGTCATCATGTGTTAAAGAGGAAGTGAAGTGTTCAGGCTGATGTAAGGCATTGTTTTACACAACCTGCATTGTTTTTCATGAGGCCTTCAGAGAGAACAGTTGTTTGTATATTGAGACTAAACTAATGGACCTCTGAAAAAAAATTGTCTCTAATTTTTTTTAGATTTTATTTAAGGGTTATCAGAGTAAAAAGGGCTTACTGTTTATACCATACAATGCTGTACAATCTTTTATTACCTCTTTATAGTTGTGTGTCATTTAGTGAATTTCTTTGGGATTTTTTGTGATAAAAAACACAAAATTTGTTTTAGTAATGTGACAAAATCCAAGAAAATATATGAATACATATTAATCTCATAAGGCACCGTGACTGTAAACTTTGTCATATGATTGCTAAGAAATTCCTAGACTAACTGTGTCCAACCTATTTTAACAGAGAAGCCAGATGACATGGACATTATGTCTCCTCCTACCAAGGAAAAAGACAAAAAGAAGCGTCCCATGTCCCAGATCAGTGGCGTCAAGAAGGTCACCCACAGCCTCGTTCCCTCCACCATCCCTCGCTTTGGGGTCAAAGCCAGTCAGGAAGAGTTCCTCGCAAAGGTACAAGTTCATCAGTTACTTGTTGTAAATATGGAGAAAATGCACTGAACCATGGATATTGCATGTTATTTAATAAAACCAATCTTACACCTTGGCAGGAGCTTGACGACGTTGACAGATGGGGACTCGACATCTTCAAGGTTGCAGAGTACTCTGGAAAACGCCCATTGACAGTCACAATGTACACAATCTTTCAGGTGCCCAAAGTTATAGGAAAACCTCAGATGCTGTTACATCAGATGACGGCGTGGTGTACTAAATGAATGAAACGTCTTTACATTTAATCAAATAACTGGCGTCTCTATATCCTCTGAGGCAGTGTCTGTTTTGTTCTCCTTCTGTAGGAGCGTGATTTGCTGAAAACATTCAAGATTCCTGTAGACCATTTTATTAACTTCATCATGACACTGGAGGATCATTACCGCTCTGACGTGGCTTACCATAACAACATCCATGCTGCAGATGTGGTGCAGTCCACACACGTGCTGCTGTCCACCCCTGCTCTGGAGGTATAGCTGGACAGAAACTTGAACAGTAGAATCTGTCAAAGCTGAGCTTCATCCATCACTAATGCATGTTGACTCTCCTGTTTGGCTTTGTAAGGCCGTATTTACTGATCTGGAAATTCTGGCCGCACTGTTTGCCAGCTCTATCCATGATGTGGATCACCCTGGAGTTTCCAACCAGTTTCTCATCAACACCAGTGAGTTTACATAATTCCACCAGGATAGTGTGAGTTTGATTTGGACAAGATATTTTTCTCATCCTTATGGTTGTTTTTGATGTGTCCATTAGACTCTGAGCTGGCCCTGATGTACAACGATCTGTCAGTGCTGGAGAACCATCACCTGGCTGTGGGTTTTAAGCTTCTGCAGGAAGATAAGTGTGACATCTTTCAGAACCTGAGCAAAAAACAAAGACAGTCTTTGCGCAAGATGGTCATCGACATGGTAACACCAATATTTCAACCCGCTCAGTTTAGCTGCTGCTTTTTTTTTTCTTGAGAGTTTCGCCTGTCAGGTGTAATTTAATCTGATTGATGCGCTTGCAGGTGCTGGCCACTGACATGTCAAAACACATGAACCTACTAGCAGACTTAAAAACCATGGTGGAGACAAAGAAAGTAACCAATCTGGGTGTTCTCCTGCTGGACAACTATTCAGATCGCATACAGGTGAGAAATGCTTTCTAACAACAGAAGTGAAGAAGAAACAAAGAAAGAAAGAAAAAGCTGAATGCAGTAATTTTTCTGTTTTAAATGCACATTGTGGAAAATCTCATTAGAAAAGGTTCATGGAAATGGAAAAATTCAAAATAACTCCCTCAATGTAGGTGTAGATTAGAATTGTATTTCTCTCTTTATGTCTGCAGACATAGAACAATTACAATTTATTCCTGAAAACCTCTTTCTATTTTCCTGAGACGTGTGGTCCATTGTAGTTTCTACTGTCTAATTCCTGGGGGGTTTTTATAACTAAGCACAAGGTCAACATCTGACATAATCACACTTTGTGAAGCCTGGTTGATTCTCTCATAGAAACATGCCTATCTTGAATGTTTTTTCCTTTTTTTGCAACACATTAAAAGTTTGCTCAAAATTTGAATGGCATTTGGATGAAAACCCTGTGGGACTTTATAGGTCCTTCCAACGTATTCATCCTGGTCTTTTATGTGATAAAGCAACACAAAGCAGTCTGTGATGTTACAATCATGCACTGATCCGTTTTGGGCTATCCAAAAAAAATGCCAATAAAATCCATGGATGTCTGGGGTTGTAATGTCAGAAAATGTAAATAAAAGATGAAGAGATTTGAATACGTCTCTAAAGTGCTGTATTTATTCAGTCTTCTGCTGACTTCTTCATGCAGGTTCTTCAGAACATGGTGCACTGTGCAGACCTGAGCAATCCCACCAAACCCCTTGATCTGTACCGTAAGTGGACTGACCGCATCATGGTGGAGTTCTTCACTCAGGGCGACAGGGAGAGAGACAAAGGAATGGAGATCAGCCCCATGTGTGACAAACACAACGCCTCCATAGAGAAGAACCAGGTAGGGAGAAATGTTCCAGCTAGGTCAGGATCACGGTGCTCAGAACATGCTGACAGCATGTGACTTGTGTTTTCCAGGTGGGCTTCATCGACTACATCGTCCATCCACTCTGGGAGACGTGGGCTGACCTGGTGCACCCTGATGCTCAGGAGATCTTGGACATGCTGGAGGACAACAGAGAGTGGTACCACAGCATGATCCCTCGCAGCCCCTCGCCCAGACCCCACGACCAGGGAGGGAGGGACTCTCTGAAGAAAGCCTCGGTGCCCGGCGAGGGCCCAGGTTCCATGACGACCAAGAAGTTCCAGTTTGAGCTGACTTTAGAGGAAGAGTGGGACTCTGACATGGAAGGCTCACCAATAGAGGAGAAGGGTAGCAGAAGCCCTACTACCAAACACAGCGGAGCGTTTGATTCTGGATCCATACCAACTCGACGGCTCAACAAAATCCTCACCAGTGACTCAGGCAGGACATTTTCTCTGGACTCTGAGAGGGATATGGCAGAAGACAGAGAAACAGACCCAGAAGGCCCCTCTGTGGTCCCACGTTTCAGACTCGGCACATAGCACCAGCCACAAGCGTCTCCCCCTCAGACCTTCTTTGTTTCACTCAGATTGATATCAGTGCCTTGTCCTCTGTCACTGTTCTTCCTTCACTTCAAACAGATGCCATCCTTCTCCAAGTCTCCCCCAACAGGGTGACTGTGTGAAGTTACTGAAGTGTAGATATTGGTGTGGAGGATGAGGATGGTTCCTTGTACTGAAAAAAACACTAACAGGTTTGAACACTGTTCCATGAAAGACACAAAACATCTTTCCTACCTGTCTGTTGTCTTCTTTGTTTTCATATAATGAGGACAAGAAGTTAAAAAAGGCTCTACCAGACAGTCAAAGGTCTAAAACTAAAGTCTGAGGTGTCTTCTCAGAATTGATGAAACTTCTCAGTGATTAAAGTGATGAAGCACTATATATAAAAAAGGTCCTTTCATAGTTGTTGCCATGCAGATTAGAAGGACAGTTTCTATTCTGCCTGATTTTTATCAGTAAGCTGTAGCGTATTCTTCTCTCTTATCTCTATTTATTCTCTATTTGAATAGTCAGTAAAAGCAAAACACAGAGGAATAAAGTTATTGGAGTAAAACAACATGTATGCAGATTAATATGTGTAATATGAACTAAATGTAGCATGTTTTGATTGACTACTTCACTTTTGTTATATTGGCACACCAACACTTGTTATTGCTTGAGATGCAGAGTGCTTTCTTGTTGTGTTCATCAGACAAATATAATGTTTTGTTTTTTTCCCCCTTTTTATAATCCTAAAGTTGCACATTTTCATTCAGAATTAAGAAACAATGCCTGCATCTCCACTGGGCTCTTCAGGAATTGCGCCCAAAGTCTTTCAGGAGGGCAGATGCTGCCTTCTAGTGTCGAAAAAACAGAAATGATTGTCCGGTACTGAGGCAGGGTTTTCCATTCAAAATGTATCAGGAGTTTTCTTGTACAGTTTTTATTATTTCTGCTCCTACAAAATTTTGCATTGAAGATGTTTGGCTCAGAATGAGTTTTTGTCTGGGTTTTATTACACCAGTAAAGCCCTGTTAGTGATTTTTAAGGATTTAAGCCAAAAATGACAGCTGTATTATGACAAAGAGTGATCAGTGCAGATGTCAAGCAAAAACTACAAAAAAATAGCCCCCAAAAAATAGCCAGCTTTGAATACTTTTAGCACTACATTTATGTCCATTTTAGTCAAACATCAGTTTGATGACTGTGTTTTTAAACGACTCAACAAATAGGATCAATGTAGCTGTAAAAACCCTGAGGGTTATCAACGGAGAGTTGCCTATGCCACATTTTTCTTCCTTTTTCCCTCTCACAGATCAATATTTTGCTCTTTGGAGGGAAGCAGTCAATGCCACCAAACAAGTGCCAAGCAAGCATGACACAAGCAGTACTGTACTTTCCATTTTGCCACCGGCTACTTTCCATCAGCAGCTGATAAAGCTGGTTGATTGTAGCGCTCTGTGTGCCAACCGGACCGTAGTGTCTGTGTTCATTTTGTTCTAACTCCTATTCAGATCACTGAATCTGATATTGTCTTAAAACAGTCTTTGTTGTGATTGAGTAATTGGGTCGACATTTTTGTTGTTGTTAAATCAGATGCACTTTGAATGGTACTTTTACAGTTCTGCACTTCCAGTGCACTTAAACATGTATAACATGACTGTGTTACTGTTTTTGTTTGTTATAGTTCGTGGTTTAATTGCAAGGGCTGGACCACTACAGGTGTTATAGTGTTGATGTTGTCTTAGGGACTTCTTTGAAGAACTGTAGAAAAAAGAATTGTGGTAATTTGAAATGTGCAACTTTGTCTGAAGGATTCAAACCACATGAAGCGTTCATTATAGCTTACTTAAGAATTAGGATTGTGTTACATTTGTTTTATTTTATTACCATTTAAAAGAGTAAGTTATGTTTTAATGTTTGAATAAGCTACAAGTTTCTATTGAAGCCTTATTGTAATTTGATACTTTATTTGTCTGGCTAAATATATTCTCTGTCTGCAAATCCTAAACAATGCCAAACCCTCTAACTCTCAAGGGTGCCTTCAACACTAAGGACTATTTAACATAACTTTTACCAGCACAACAATATGCAATGATTACACCTGTCTTCTTTCTAAGTGATTTTGTATTTTCCTCACAGAGATACATGTGCAATGTATTTTTCTGAGCTAGTTGTTAGCACAGTGAAGTGAATGGGCAGTGCCTTTATAAAGGCTTCTGTGCATTCAAGTTGAATGAGACAAACTGTGACTATTACTCATATTTTGATTTCTCTCATTTCTTTTGAATCTGATAACAGTACAACTTTGTTGCAATATCTTTGCTTTTTCTGCAGATGTGAGTGTGTAACAGATTTTCTCCTGTGTTTTCTGATGCATCTCAGGCCTGTCTTTCCGTTTGCCCTGAGCTCACCATATGGTTTATGATGACCATGCAGTATTTGTGCGGATTAGAGACCTCTGTTCACCATGAATATAGAAACATACGGTCGTCTGTGACCTGTGTTTATGCACAGATCATAAATGATATGATGAGATGCTGCAGCTTTGACAATCCAAACTCTGCTGTTTAACTCTGGGTGTATTACTCCTCCTTTCAACTACCACTTCCCAATAAAGACAAAACCTCTTTAAAGACATGCCTTTTGTTTTTTCTACTCTAGCAAAAACAAATAAATATGATGGTCATAAATAAATATGATGTAATATCAACTGAAGTTATCATAGTTACTTGATTGTGCTATGAAATGGCACTATGCACCTGGAAAACACATGATCCTTTAAAATTGTTTGAGTCAGTGGAGTCTGCAATGTGAGGACAGTGTGAAAGTGTTCCAAAGCCTCTGAGCCTCAAAAAGCACAATCCCCACAGGCTTTAAAACAGGTTGAAGGTACAACCAACAACATTTGACTCGCTATGTTGTCAAATGTTGACACTTTACCTAAGGCAAAGCTAAGAAGAAGTTAGAGGATCCAAAAGGTCCAGAATGTACCTAGAACAGGCTAGAGTTATGTATGCTCTTCTGATAATTTTAGTCATCACCCTTGCTGCAGCATATATAGACTGAAGGCAAGCTAGGGAGAGAGTCAGGACGTACTGGGGTATCTGGTACCAAAATCTTAGCAGCAGATAATTTCAGTCTAGTAAGCTAACAGGTCTGGCCTCCATTTTTTGGAATGGTTTGGTCTTGTACATCCAACAAACACAGGGATTAGATTGAGATCTGGGAAAGTCAGAAGCTACACCACCACCTTTCACTTGTGATGAATCCCCATTTGCATCAGCAAGCCTTGGCCTATGACCCAGTCACCAGTTCACCTCTGTTCCTCAGACCACTAGATAGACCAGTGTAGACTGAAATTGACATGAGATGGGTTTCTTTGCATTTACAATACACAGTTTTCACTGGTACAAACATTTTTAAGGAAAAAAATCCATCCTTTAATCATCTACCGCTAAATCCAGGGTTGAGTGACAGGACCAGAAGAATAAGAATCCAGGTCAAGAGCTGTTGGACCTTCCTGCTTGGACCTCCCAAGAGTGGCTGAGATGTCAGATCAGATTGGCAGCCATTTCTATTTAGATGAAGCCACTAGCAACTGCTTCATCTGTGTACTCTGTGTTTCCTGGAAAGATCAGTGATTCTGTGACTTTTGTCTCTGCTTAACAAGCTCGGTTCTGCTGGAGGTTTTGCCTTCTTTTAAGGGAATTAGTCCCTTCAATTGTTACAAGGGGATTGCTGATTGGTTTGCTAAAATAGTTTTTTTTCTTTTACCAATTCCCATTTTACACTGAAAATGACTATATTTCAGAATTGTGTGGATTAAATTGGATTGCTTATAGTTTAATTAAGATTAGTCAGTATAATTGTTTTGGTTTAATCGGTTTTCGGTAATAAAGACTTGCAAATGTGTTGGATTTGAGGATACAGTCATCTGTAATCCAGCCTTCTTTATATCAACGCTGCATAAACGGGGCGGGTTTTGTAGAGGTGAGTCATCCAGGTCTCTGCTCTGATTGGTCAGCTGCCCTGCCAATAATTCTTACATTCTGCTCGCGCAGGTGCAACGCTTGGCTCTGAAGTAGCCGCTGCAGGAAAGCTAAGGGGAAAATCACCCGTTTCACGGTAAACCCTGCGCTTATCTTGAGTAGAGGCGCTGTGTTCATTTCAACAGGGGAAACGGAAAGAACGGAGCTTATTTATCCACTACGAGCTCAGTGATTTAGGTAGTTGTTAATAAGCAAGAGTAACCTTCATTTGACATAGCTGGGATGCTTAGCTAGCTCTTATTGTCACATTTAACTACGAATGGACTCAATTAGCCGTTTACTAGCTTTCTGCTTTGTTGTTAATAATTAATGCTGTAATGTTTATTATCAATGGCGGTAAGTAACTAACATAGAGCAGACCGTCATAAATCGGAGGGTTTGTGTCTAGCTAACTTTGAGAGTACAGCTAAATAATTCAAGCTAAGCTCTGTTACTGGATGGTTATGTGATTCAGGCCGATTTACTCAGGACAAGATAATCAGAAGCAATCACTGGAATAACACAGAGATGAATGAAACGATGTCTCCGTTGTTGTTGTTTTTACAGCATTGTGAAGCATGTTACCAGCGACTTGACCTGTCCGTTTCAGGCTTTTGTCATCCCTGGATGGGATACGATAGGACAGTCAGTTTAGTCGATGCTTAGTCTGTTAAGCCCTTCTACTTCTGCCCTCTTATCCTCCATGAGGGGAAGGTGTGAGGTTTGTCTCTGACTGGTGGGACGCAGAAGTACTCAGGCTGGGGAAGCGCGGAGGGCTGCAGTCAGTGGGAGTCACACACAGAATGTTTGTTCTCCCTCAAACATCCATCACCAACAGAGACAGGTTGCCTTGGTTACACTCAGCCTGTTCATTCCCATGTTTTCCAAAGATTGAGTCGCAAGCAGTTTTTTTTTAATAAATCAAATATCTGCAGTCAGTATTTACTGTGCTGATCACCACTTTTCCTAACTTGTATGACTGTGCTTTCCTGGATTTCAGCTTCTGAACTGCATCCTGACTGATGGTGATCCATTCTTGTCTCCTTGGTGCTTGAAGTTGGATTATCAGATCTTTGAGACCTTCGTTCACTTTGCCTTATGACATGGTGCTCCATCATGCTGAAGACGGCTCAGAAGTTTCCATCTGAGGACAGAGATGATGCTACTTGTTTTTAATGTTTTCTTGGACAGAATTGCAGTCTTTGCTGTGCTCATCACACAGCTGTTGTCCAAACCGTTTGTCCCCTCACCCCTCAACGTTCTGCTGCTAATCAGAGTCTGGAGTTGTGACAACCCAATTCTGTAATGCACCCTGGGGAACAGATAGCTTGGTGCTAGCTTAGATGCTGCAAAAGCCTTCTTCTCTTTGAAGCATATTTGTTCCTCCTTTATAACAGTTTTTCACAGCATCACCTGTTTTGATTAGGTGAAATGAACAAGTGAGTCTTGCTATAAAGTTTAAAATGTAAACAGATTCATTCTGAATAAATCTGAAGCTTAGTGATCCAATTATGTTTTTGTCAGCACAAAAACTGAAGTTGCAAATTTTGCAGAAAACACTGCTATAAGGCCCAAGCATCTGTCCTTGTTTTCATGTTGTACCTCAAACTCGGGCGGTAAAGTCCTGGAGAAAGTCTGCAGAGAACAAACAGAAACATTGAAAACAGCAGGAGTCAGTGGATCCTCTGTGACAGAACTGGAGCATGCTTGTTGTATTCACTTGTTTTGTGTGGTCTCTGTTTGAGTGATGGCTTATTGTTTCCTAAGTATGTAAACTTCAGGTGCTAATTTTGCCTGTTTGTTCATGTATAGATGGCGTCTGCAAATGCGACATATGGGCAGAAGGAATCCTCAGACCAGAATTTTGATTACATGTTTAAAATCCTCATCATTGGGAACAGCAGCGTGGGAAAAACCTCCTTCCTCTTCCGCTACGCAGATGACTCGTTCACGCCGGCGTTTGTCAGCACGGTGGGAATCGACTTCAAGGTCAAGACCATCTATAGGAATGACAAGAGGATAAAACTACAGATCTGGGTGAGGATTCTAGGTTTGTGGACACACGTTGCTTTTAGAGGAGCACCATTCAGACGTTTGTGGCCATTTTTTAAAAATTTGAGCTGCCTATTTGATACCTTCTTTTGTCAATTTCCCTTTATTTCTCTTATTGCTGGGTTGCGGATGACGTAGTACCGATGTCACACAATGCAGATGGAGGGCAGGAAGTAAATGCAGCCTGTTTACTTCTGTTGATCCAGCTTCAAATTGTCTAAAGTCTGTGTTTGTGTTCCAGCCATTCTAATAGAGAGAAAGCTAATGGTTATTTTCATGTTCCAAGGGAGTTAATTTTAAAAAACCTACCAAGAAAAGACAAGAAAAGTGGATCAACAATCTCCAGCTAAAAACAGGAGGTGCAGAAGCTAACAATGCTAGAGTTTTCAGCGCCCACTATCGCATCGTTTAAAATGTACTTTCAAATATTTTATTGAACAGTTACGTAGACTGACAAGTATTCATATGCAAAGTAAGATGTATCATTTTTGCGCACTAGCTTGGTTGAACCATGTTTTTAATTGTTTAACCAAGCACTAACCAGTGCTCACAAGCAGAAATGGTCGCTGTGGGCCCAGCCGTACATGAAGATTAATTTTCAAACAGACTTGATCACTGATGACTGCTGTGCAGCTCTGGATGGTCCAGATGGACACAGCAGTGTATTGGTGGTGGATGGCCACCACATCCCAACACGGCTGTGACGTCAGCAAGGAGGTGGTTGAGTCATTTTTTGGGGTGAAATCATGGGGAGAGAGCTGGTCGGCTCCTTCAGAGACCCCGGAGGTGTGAAAATGACCTCAGCAAAGTATATGGACTTTCTGACTGATCACTTTCTTTCATGGTTCAAAAAGAAGAGCCGCAGCTTCAGTAGCAAAATCATATTCATGCATGACAATGCACCATCTTATGCTGCAAGCATGGCTGCTATGGGCATTAAAGGGAAGAAACTCATGGAATGGTCACCATCCTCCTCTGACCTCAACCCTATTGAGAACCTTTGAAGTATCTTCAAGCAGAAGATCCGAGGATGCGATGCAGTTCATATCAAAACACCAGCTCTGGGAAGGTATTCTGTCATCCTGCAAAGAAATTCAAGCAGAAACTATCCACAGACTCAAAGGTTCAATGAACACAAGAATTGTACAGGTGATTTCAAAGAAGGGTCCTATGTTAACATGTAACTCAGTCTGTTAAGATGTTTTACGTTGAAATAGCTTTTGATTTTAGTACCTGTGACCACTTAATGCTGCCCATTCAAAGAATGACTGGTTACAGTTCTTTATAATCCATAAAATATTTAGAAAATCTGCTGGGCATAATAATTTGGAACAGTGCATTTTGAGATTTTTATCTTTGAAAAAAATTACTGTTCTCATTGGGAGCTTTGTTCAGTAAAATTTGATTTTTACTGTAATAGTTCATGACTTGAAAATTACACTGACCATCATTTGCATTGACCATTGAAAAAAATCTGAGAAAATATCACTTGCATCATAAATTGGAACACGGTGTAGTTATTTTTATCGCCTCAATGCCGGGTTAATCTTCAAGATTTTATGACAAGTCTTTTTTAATGAGTCAATATGGATCATATCCTAAATCTATGCATATTTTTTTGAGATGCATCGTCTGTGCCAGATCATTTAGGGCATTAGCTTCTCGCTGTGATCCAATTTGCTCTGTTTTGAACCGGAGAAATTTACTTCCTGACTCCCAGCTGAATTTTGCACGTCATCCAAGTCATGTGTCTGCAATCCAGCAATATATTTATATAAAAGTTTTTTTCTAACCTTCCATTTGTGAGAAGTTCTTCATTTCTAACAAGCAGAGGCAGCATCATGCTGCACAATAACTTGTGCAAGGAACAACTTTAATCTCATGAAAGATGTGATTATTATAAAAATCCAGTTAACATAGATGCATTGCAGTCCAGTGAGTCCAATTCAGATTTCTATATTTTAGTTCATATTTTGAACTAAAGTATGACAATGATTATTCACTGAAGAAATTCTAAAATTGTCTAGGAAATAGATCATGTTACAGCAAGTCATATTTTAATATGGATTGTAATAATTTAATATGAATAATAAATATGGATCTGAGTCCCTCTAGTGGTCACAAACAGAACTGAGAATTAAGTTTTGTTCATGTATCGCCTTTTTAGTGAATGTACTTCTTATTTTTCAAACAGGCAGACAACATCTAAAAAGTAAGCTTTAAGAGAATGAAAGAGATGTTTTTGTTTTAAAAGCTAATAGCTTGGATTTAAAATTATAAAGTAAGGGGAGGAAATGTGCATGTTGGGGCTGCTGCAGTGGTGCAGGAGTATTAGTCTGACTCAAGGCGGCTGTCGCATCAGGCCGTCGAGTCCTGGCCCCATGACCTTTGCCTTTGTCTTCCCTCTCTCTCATAACCCACTTTCCTGTCTGATCACTATAAAAAAAATAAAGGACACCAGAGACAATAAAACCTTAAAAAATAAAAATAATAATAATAAATGAAATTCACATTTTGATTTATTTACATCCCAGCCTAAAACTGAGAGTTTGCAACGTCCAGCTCATCACCAATGAGTGAGTTCAGTCACACACAGTCATATACTATACACTGACCCTGCAACACTAATGAGATGTGGGCTGTGTATTACTGCTCTGTAAAGCTATTGCATTTTAACAGTATGCAGAATTTACAGCCTGCAGCTGTAACCATTAGTTTTATTAAAAGTTTGATTACTCATTATTTTGTCACTAATTGTAAAATAGTTATCAGAATTTATCATTAACTTGTCAGATAAAAGCAGTCAGTCAGTTTGTGGTTATGTATTAAACTGTTCAAATCAGAGATGTTTCATATTTAATAAATCAAACACAAAAGTGTCAAAAAATTCTTAAGTTATTGCGAGCCTCCAGTTTCATTATTCAGACATTTCAACTTTTAAATTCAGCTGACCTTTAAACTTCACACTAATCCTACTGATGGTCCCACATTAGCTGCTAACTGAGCTTTCTAAGACTGTTTTTATTGAGACGAGTTGTCTGGTCAGGTTCTCTGATAACTTCCAGCTGTTATCATCTGCCTCTTTGGTCAGAATCATTCCATCGTTAGGATTTAACGGCAGAACCCTTGAACCATGCCCGATTCTGCTTGCTTATTACATTAGGGACTAGAACATAATGTTTAAGTCGCACTTTGGCTTTACTGCTCGATATTTGTTGTTTTTTTTTATTTTATTTTACAGTCACTCATCTTGATAGCTCTGTATGCTTGAAGTAATTTATGAAGTGTGTTTTGGTTCCATGTGTGCGCAGGACACTGCTGGTCAGGAGCGCTATAGAACGATCACCACAGCCTACTACAGGGGAGCAATGGGCTTTATCCTCATGTACGACATCACCAACGAGGATTCCTTTAATGCTGTGCAAGACTGGTAAGAAACGTGTGCTGCTAAAAAGATTAGAATATCATAAAAGGGCAAATATTGGAATCTCATGGTGAAACTCACCATGATGAGCTAATTAACCTGCAAACAGCTGGAGGTTTACTCAAAAGCACTACACAATCTACTGACTGGAAAGACGGCTTGAAGTCAGTCATGGACACTGTCCACAAGGAGGGAAAGACACAGCAGATCAATGCTGAAGCTGTTGGTTGTTCAGCGTGTTGCATCCAAGCATATTCATAGAAGTTGAGTGGAAGGTAAAAGTTCGATAGGAAAAGATGCAGCACCAGAATCCCTTCAAGAATTTTTAGGGAGCCTCACAAAGAAAGGCCTGAGTCAGAAAATGTCCAGGAGATCAACATTTGTAGGATCCATCTGAGATACTTATCCTTGGGTTTTCAGGATCTTTAAACCATTATCATCAAAGTTACAAGATATAAAGGCTTCAAGTATTTCACTCAGTGTAAAATGGATCTAGGCTGCACAGTGGCGCAGTTTGTAGAGCTGTTGCCTTGCAGCAAGAAGGTTCTGGGTTCAATTCCCGTCCCCAGTCTTTCTGCATGGAGTTTGGATGTTCTCCCTGTGCATGCGTGGGTTTTCTTCGGTTTCCTCCCACAGTCCAAAAACATGACCAAATTGGCCTCTCCAAATTGTCCCTAGGTGTGAGAGTGTGTGTGCATGGTTGTGTGTCTTTGTGTTGCCCTGCAACAGACTGGCAACCTGTCCCGGGTGACCCCACCTCTCACATGGAACATTAGCTGGAGAGGCACCAGCAACCCTCCTGACCCCACTAAGGGAGAAGGGTGTAAAGAAAATGGATAAAATGGATATATATCATAGACAAGTTTCACGTTCTGAAAGGAGAAATATTGAACTTTTTCACGATTTAGAACTTCCTGAGACGAAAGTCTGTAGGAAAGTAGTGACTCCATCTGTTTCGGTTTTTCATTCAGCTCTCTGCTGCTTGGACGACCTTTCATTCCTCTCAGTTTCTGGAAACAGACATGTTAAACAGAATACATTAAAATATACATGGAATTCTAATCACAATGTCTGTTCCACAGAGAGTCATCAATATTTTTATTGATTGTACCTCATAGAAGAAGCTGCTTAAGCGACTTTCTTTTCCCAGGAATGTCGCTTAAGTCATTAAGAAAATGAAGGAGTCCTGTGTTTGTGTTGGCAGGTCGACCCAGATCAAGACGTACTCATGGGACAACGCCCAGGTCCTCCTGGTGGGAAACAAATGTGATATGGAGGATGAACGGGTGGTGGTGTCCAACAGAGGGCGCCAGCTGTCAGAGCAACTTGGTAATGTGGCCCTTATAGCACCTCTCAGTACACAGCACTTTGAAGTATGACTGCAAATAAGCATTATTTTTAGTTAGTGATTATTCTGATGATTACGTGGATAAAATAGTTGACACTCTACAGATTTTTTATTTAACCACTTAAAACTTTTTTATGCAATGTTGGAAATACGTTGAAAATACAAATAATTAAATTCCTTCCCTTAGCTACCAAAATAAACATTTTATTCTCCAAACTTCAACAACAGCATTCTTTTAGTGAACACTTTACAATCTGTAACAAAGGAATCATCTGCAGCTAAAAGTCCTTCAACACAATAATAGATCAGGCCCTTCTGCTGGACATCAATACAGTGTAGGGCTGGTCTGGTGATTCATTTTGAATGAACTCATTAATAAATGGATAGCAAAAGTTGCTTAATAGATTTTTTTTTCTTACAGAATTTGAACCAGTTCAAGCTAAAACTCACTTGCGACGTTCTAAGTAGAACATATTTACAGACAAGGGTTTTTTCTTAAATGAAGGATGTATGTATCTTTTGGCTTCATTACTGGTCTGAGGAGGTGGTTCTTTTAGAAAATGAAATATTTAAAGTCTTTATTCTCAATTAATGATTACTCAATTACTGAATTTAGTGGATTGTTTCAATAATCGATTAGATCCAATTGTTTTGGCAGGACATCAACCCTACACACAGAACCAGAGCTACAGTTTAGATCATTACATAGCCAAGCATCAAAATAGCCCAGTCAAAGTCCAGCTATATGTCCAATTGAGGTTTGAAAATGTCAGATCTGAGCTGGACATGTTTCAGACAAGAAAGGACAGATTCTTATTAAGTTTTTTTTTGGTGGTTGGGGAGAAAAAATTGAGAACCATTCGTCATTTTCCTTTAACTTCACAACTATGTTACTTTGAGTTGGTATATCACAAAAGATTTCAATGTAATACATAAAAGCATGTGATTGTATTCTGATAAATAGTGACAAATATGTATATCGATGTTTTGTGTTCATCAGTGACACTTTGAACATTGTACTGGAGCTCACTGCATGTCTGTTAACAGCTTGGTTCCTCCATCCACGTTTGACAGGTTTTGAGTTCTTTGAAGCAAGCGCTAAAGACAACATCAACGTGAAGCAGACGTTTGAGCGACTGGTGGACATCATCTGTGAGAGGATGACAGAGACTCTGGACAACAACGACCCAACAGTCACCGGAGCCAAGCAGGGGCCACAGCTCAATGAGCAGCCCCAAAGGTCTCACCAAGATTGTGCTTGCTGAATACACACATACTCGCACACACACACACGAACACACACACACAGCTTGTCCTGATTTTTCCATTTTTTTTAGTCTGGATCTTGCTGTTTGTTCTTTTTAATATGCAGATACAACACTGCACATAAACACTGCCATCCATCCACAGCCCCACACCAGGAGCAGAGTCTGCCCAGAATGGGCCTTCCAGGGACTGTCCTTCTGCTCAGCAACATTCCCTGACTCTTTCACACACTTCTTAAACACACTAAGCTGTAAGTTACCAGATGTGTAACAGTTGTAATTATTGTCCCTCTGAAAAGGTGTTTGTTGCTGAAGTCGGTTCATGTAGGTGTGTTTTAGAATATCTGAAATCCTCTTTTTAGTGTTGTGGTGGACTTTTAGGGAGATTTTGGACCCAAGTTCGATGTTCAGGCAGAGTTGTTATAAAATTAAGAAATTATTGAATTCATTTAAATATTTATCTTCAAAACATATAGTTATAATAGATCTCAAAGTGTTCAAACCTATGTTTAAAATGCAGGGTTTTATGACTTAAAGAAAGGCCATGATAAATTATCTCAAATTATTTTTCTTTATTAATGAGATGTGCATGCTGTATAATCCAACTGGAAACGAATAGTAAAAGAAAAAAAATAGAAAGGTGCAACAACCCAGATGCATAAATTTTTACACCCTTAAGTTAATATTTTTCGGAAGCTTCTGGTGATTCATTTTAAACATTCAGTCTTCTTGGCTCGCCACAACTTAGTTTAGGCCTAATCCAAACATAGCTAGATATCTGGGGGAAAAAATTCACTTTTTTCACATTTTGGCTTTTCATCCACACAAAAACTGTTTAATATCACTAAAAACGATTATTTATAGAAACTTCCACCGTACTAAGTATAATTTTACGATTCTTCTTATTTGTGTTTGTGTGTGTAGATTGAAAAACAGACATTTACAGTCTGCCACAAATAATGCGCCAAATACATCCACATACTTGTTTTAACACGATTCCCAACCGACATAATATTGTATTTTAATAACGTGATTAAAAGTAGTTCAACCTATATACGTTTCTAACCAAATGACATATCATAGACATAGACATAATATAAGAGCAGACCCCGCATTGGCTGCTCTGGTGCAGGAAATACGGCGGCCATCTTGGAGCGGTCTTCCCTCCTACTTTACTCAACCAAAATAACAGAAGATGTTCAGCCCCGATATGAAGGCTGACTGAGATTCCGTAAATCTAAAAATTTGTTATTCTCTAACGTTGGCTTAGATTATCTGACACAAGAATAAACGTTTTATATTATTGTTATAACATTGTTATAACATTGACCAGCAAAGTTTACACAGGCGGTAAAGTCTATTATTTATATGCAATTCTTTCACTCTGTCAAAAGTAAGATAGCTCCCAAATCTTCCATTTTTGTTTTGAAGGTTTCCTAAAGACACAATGTGAGAAAAAAGAGGGAGATATCTTTAAAGAGAGACGGATTCACTGCAGCAGGATGAATCTCACATCGTATTTTGGACTCAATCTCAGCTGCTGAGTCTTTGAAGCTAGAACTTGTTGGCTGGAAAACAGCCGACAATAATATATATCAGGCTATACATGTTTATATGTGTGTATATTTATATATATAAACATGTATCTATTAGATATTATTCAGTATTAATTATTTGTGTCATTATTAATCATTATTTGTGTTTTTATATTTATATAAATATGTATTGATATTACTAAATAATTTATTAAATAAATTATGAACGGCTGTGTGGTTTGTAAAATGCTTATCATACATCAATATCAGAATATTCCATTCCTATTCTATTTTCCCCACTAAGCATATTTAAAAAAGCTGAACTATGTATCAATAGAATTAAAAAATACTTTAAAAAATATAATTGTTTATAAATGTAGCTTTGATAGCTGTTTGTATAAGGTCTCCAGTAACAAAAATGCGTTCTAATCGATTAGATGGGCAAATATGTCATTGTGCCTGCCAAACGTACAACGCAGAGTGGAGCGGTCAACCGCTCCAAGATGGCCGCCCTAAATCTCGTCAGCTACAATAGGCAAGAGCAATCCATGAGGTGTCTATTCTTATATTATGTCTAGGCTCCTGGCACCACGTCTTCTTTCTTCCCAATAGGAAGCTGTGGTTGTTTTGAAGCAACCTTATTGGCTGAGATAGGTTGTAGCATTGCGCTACACTGTCCCCTATCGGTTTGGCATGTTTAAAACCAAAACTCACAGACTGATCCATGTAGATCGGGGGTGTCCAAAGTTGGTCCTCGAGGGCCGGCAACCTGCATGGTTAAGTTCTCTCGCTAGTGGTAGTAACAGTCGTTACAGTCGTTACTACCACTAGGGAGTAAGTCGTCAATGTTCTCCTTAGGCCTTTTAATGAGCCATCATTTGATGCAGGTGTGTAAAACCAGGGAGAGAACTAAAACATGCAGTATGCTGGCCCTCGAGGACCAACTTTGGACACCCCTGATGTAGATTAAATGTTTTCTGAAACTGATCCCATGTGTACAATATTATGTTTTTAAACAGTATGGCAGAGATATTTGATTTTATAAAGACCCAGCTACGTGTTTAAAAGGCTTTAGTAATATTTACCCACTCAGATGTATTAAAGTTCTCCAAATATATCCACTTGTGAGGACATAGGTTTTCCACAGCCCTTCTCGGATTCAGATTCATTTCTTGGCTCCGGTGAAGACATTCTTCTCACTCATAGTGATGCCAAAACATCAAATCCACCTTCAACTTCAGCTTTCTAGGAGACATATCTGTGTTTTATTTGGAGCTGTACATAATCTCACCACTGTGACAAAAAGCATCTTCCTCTGAAGATAAGCAACCCCAGAGCATAATGCTGCCACCACCATGTTTCATTGTGGGTATGATGTTTTCTTATTGAAACTCGTCATTGTGGCCCAGACATCCATTTGGCTTTTATCAGATGGTAGTGGACGTTCTGGATGTGTGCAGGAGTCTGACATCCCAGCTCCTTTTTCTGCTTGTTATCACATATAGAACACACCCAGCACTTTTTCCTGCAGCTCTTTCCGTGTTGATGTTGGTCTACTAGCAACCTCACTGACCCAGTTCGACATCATAGCTTTATTGGTTTTGGAGAAATGTCCTGTGAACAGAACAAGACTATTGTCCCCATTTTATTGATATCTATTTTCATTGTGCCATGATTTGAATGTAATGCTGAGGATTTTCACTTAACGTCTTCTGATTGGTACTTTAGATCTGTTCTACAGAGCTATAGCTAAAGACATCAGGAAAAAATTATCTCAAGAACAGCTGAATGTTATTTACATTAAATCAGATGTACGATTTATATAATGATGAAGTTAGGAAGACTGAATCAAAAGTATTATTTCAGGGTTTGCACACTAATGGAACTAGATTTTTTTTTTGTTTTCTACCTTCCCCTCTAACAGTTGTTTGTTTCCAGTTGAATTGGACAGGATGCTTGTTGGACTAGAGGTGGGAAAAGTGATCATTTGATCAGAGTTTTATTTATTTCACACAATCCTAGCATTTTAACAAAGCTGTTTTTACTTTTGAGAGCAAAAGCATATAGTAATTATCTATGAAAAATTAAAGTCAACATTCTGGTTGCACCCGGGTAAAGAACAGCATAACCTGGATGTTTAATGCTTTTATAAAACTCGTTGAGCATTGGCTTCAAGTCACATCACAGTAGGAGAATACCAAATGTATCTGACCACTCAAGATTTTATAAATATCTATAAATGTTAATAAATATTCATTTTAAAATGCAGATATTTATCGTATCCATGTAAACTGATTGTGAGGCGGTGGTTGGATTTCTGCCTGTGCTGTAGTCAGAGCTGCATGTTGTTGATTTCTCACTTCTTCTGACTGGTTTATTTGTATAACTGTTGATTTTTACTGGTTTTACTCTCATCACTCCCACTCACTCTACTACTTTAAAATGCCAGATGGGTGTTAAATGTTTCTAATGTTTAACTCTTGACACCTCACAGCTCTTATTCAGTGCATATAGTGGGGTGTTGGTCATTCCTCCCTTCACCATTCCACTCTTCTGCAGTTTTAGTTGTTTCCTTCCGTGCATCACAGAACATTTTGTACCAATCATGCATCAATCTGTTCTCAGCCAAGGGTACGTCTTGTACCCACTTTAACAACCAGTATTAGGAACTTTTTATGTCCTGCTGTAGAGAATACTTTTATTTAATTCAATTTAAGAAAACAACTTGTATATCCTAAAAGGAAATGAAATGTCTTAACTCATAATCCAAGTATCTTCAAAGAGTTGTTGTTGAAGGTGATGCTTCAGGCACAAAGGATCTCCAGTAGCAGTCAGGCTTGCATCAAATCTGAAGAAGCCTCTGCCTGAAACTTGTTTGCTGTAGGACAGTGTCATGGCTGTCATGAGATCCTAACAGCTCAGTATCCAGGCAGCAGAGATGATATTCCCAAATAATATTGTCCTGGATTACTCCATCAGTTGTTGGGAAGTTCTGCTAATCCATCTCATTAGCTTTTGCTTCATCTTTTGTACTCCTTTGTTTGGCTGTATAGTTATAAATCAAGAAAGAGAAACATTGGAGTCTGGGATATGACTTCTATAAATCATTTCTAAAGAAAAGTTTCATAAGAACCAAGTGGTCCAAACGGTTGGAAAAATTCTAATCCATGGGAATTGGGTTCCATTGAAAATCTTACAAAAATGATGCTGAATTAAATTAGACTACATATATGATCAGAGCTCTTATTTTTTTTATCTTCCTTCCATTATTCTTCTAAACACCTATTTATTGAGAAACATAAAATGATGTACATTGGTCAAGTGGAAATTAAATGGTTTGTTTGCTGGTACAAAATGGAAGTAGGTGGGAAGAAGATGAGGTTCTGATGAAGAGGTGAATGGACACACTGACAAAGAGACTATCAGAACCCCCAGGTAGTCTGGCAGGCCATCAGAACTGATCCGTCCGTTTGTTTTCTGCAGAAACCAAAGCAGACAGATTTTTGAGGTCGTCTGCTTTGGTTTCTGCCGATGCAGTGAAGAACATGTCTGCGCTTGTTTTTACTATTAACCAACTCATGCAGTCACAAAATCGCTGAGGCATGCACAAAGTGTTTCACATGAATTATTTATTTTCTTATTTATGATCTAACTTATTTTTTTTATAGTATTTAAGATTATGCATTACATTCTGCATATTTTGAGGAGATGTTTGCTCGTATCCAGTAGGCTGAAATTTTCCAGCACTTCTGCTCATATGAGTGTTAGAACAATGTGTAGGATGAGGGGGGAGAGTAGAGCATTAAAACATTCCAGTGTGAGAACTTATCGTGCTCAAGTAGCTTTAGTGAGGAGTATGTTTGTCTTTTGATATCAGTTTTGTAACTGACTGCTTTTTTTCCCCCCACACTCGGTTATTAAGACAACTTAGATTTGTAGCACAAGATGCTTGTGAGTAAAAGCAACTGAATAAAAAGCATTTTTAGGATTAAATTTTTTTAAAGTATTCTGAATAGAATCCAGGTTCCCTGACTGTTGGTTAGAAATGTTATGTGGAGCCTGTCTGCTGTCAGACAGGGAAATCACTGCTGCAGGTTACCTGAATACTCTGACTTTATCAAAAGGTGATTTTGAATATTTTTGTTCATATTTGACTTGCTTACTGATTTATTATTATTATTATTGTGTTTTGCTACAGTTTTAACTTTGCTGAAGAGTAAAAATCATCAGTCCTGTTCTCCTCCACTTCCTCACGACAAAATTTCTAACTGTAAATAAAAACATCCTTCCTGTCAGATAATAGTTTTGTGACTTGTGCTGTAATTCTGTAATACCAGGTTTACTAAAGTAAGGAATCAATAAACCATAATAAAAGCAGGAGGTTTGTGTTTGTTATATTGTTCATAAGATCTTAGTTTTTTCATAGAGAATCACACAATCATAACATAATCTCAAATACTAGAGCTAAAGACATTCTTTTGTCCACTTTTTCCTTAGTGACAATGAAAAATAAAATCCTTTATCTTTTGCTTTATTTTGCAGCTTTTTGGCAAACACCTGATATGCGTCCAAAATTATTCATATTTAAAACTCTTTGCAATTTTATGCATCTTTAAAAAACAAAAAAGAGAAAAAAAAACAAGTTCAGTCAAAGAAAAGTGTCGCCATGTTCTTTAGGTTACTTCCAGTTTTGTTTCTGTTGGTGTTGTGGCCTAAAATGTCCACCTTAGTTTCTTCAGACATAACTCCTGAAGGTTTGGAAGATTCTGGTCAGACATGCACAATACAACAAACTCTTGTCACATGTAGAAAACGACTTATTTGTAAGAAATGATTCTTGTTTTGATTATTGTGGTCCTATTTCCCCCAATTATTGTTTCCTGCTGCTATCAAAGATTTAAATGCTTGACAGCCATGTTGGATTTCTATGTCTCCAACTTTCTTACTTGGACTTTAGGCTTCAGTTATTTTTTCCCCAATTCTGAAATTGGAAATGTTGAGTTAGAAGAAAAAAAACTGAAGACATTATTAAACTACATCCTGCAACCAAAATTGCATGCCAAAATGCTTTTTTGTTTTGTTTTTATGACAAATTAGAATAAAATCACAAAGTTCAAGTCTTAATGTATTCTTATTCTTTAAAATATTTGTCAGTTAATATTTTAGCCAGCAGAGGGCAGTTGTTCTGTAGACTGAAATTTACTAGAACTTGACCAGGTTCGGGGTCAAAGTTAAATTACAAATTACACTTTTTGTAATTTGTAAAGGTTAGTCTTTTTTACTTAATTAAATCTTCTTAGCATCGAAGTTGTTTGGTACAACACAGTTTTTGTCTCTCAATTCTCTTGTATTTTTCATAGAAAGTAGGATAGTAGCACCTTTCATAAAAAGACGAGAGACCCTTTTATGTTACGCATCTACAATGGTTTATAAATTCCTTTGAACATTAAGTCCGACTACATTACTGCAATAAAAATGTTGAATTTTAAATTTATATAATTATTCTACGTTTATAAACGGAAAAAATGTGTTTTTTTTCGTGGCCTTAACTTTTTACTGATCATTTTTGGCCCATGCAGCAAAAACAAGAAGTGATTCATCGTAACTGTCAACAACTCAGCCCTTACTGACTCACACGACGCTTCGGGTTAAATAATGTAGTGAATTTAATAGATGTCAGAAGGACGCTGGTCCAGTACACATGTAGACAGACGATCTCAGTTCATACACATTCAGAAAAGTATGGCGACTGAAGAGCTGAGCAGCAATACAATGATTACTAACAACATATTCAACAAGACACGTGATAGGCCTTCTTTTTACCAAGTAAAGAAGGTGGAAATAAGACTAAATGTTTCAGTAAATAAAATATAGTTATCATTATGAAGTGCTTGTAAACAGGTAAGATATTCTATTAGATTGTAGCTGAGAGCACTTGGTGAGACCTGGGCTCTGTTGGTTCGGTCCGGTGCAGCGGACAGTCGGGCTGCTACTCGCTTGGTAAACAGTCGGTTCCTGTTGAATCCAGTCTGGGATTCGCACCTGCTTCGTTTCGAGGTGATAGTTCATGTCGGTCGCTGTGCAAGTTTGGTTTGTCAAGATCTATGAGCATGCGCAATGACGGCCTCGCCTTAAGTCTGTGCTAAGATCCGTAGTTAGAGGAAATGAATGTTTGTCATTATCTGAGAGCCTCCAGGCCCCGGAGGAGCGTCAGTACGCCTGCACCTGGTTTGGTAAAAGCTGGCATCCGCTGCTGACATGGCTCATCACCTTCTGCTTCAGCTGGGCCACTTGCTCCCTCAGCACGCTGGCGGTGGACGCCAGCTCGGTGTTCTGCGTCTTCAGGGTTTTGACCTTCTCCTCCAGCCGGGAGATCCTCTCCAGCTTCCTCTTGCGACACTTCGAGGCGGCTATCCGGTTCCGCAGCTTCTTCCTCTCCGCCTTGATGCGCTCCTGGTTGTCCATGTCGATGGGAGACAGGGGAGGACTGTCCCCGCAGCTCTGCATGTCCGGGACCGTCTGCGGCTCGTCCTTCATCGCGCTGACGGACTGCTGGAGCCGCGACAGCGCCGCCGCGGCGGCCGCCTGCTGCTGCGCGGCGGCCGCGTGGGCAGGCGGTGGCGGGAAGGGGATGGTGTCCGTGGAGAAGTTAATGGCGGCGGCGCCCAGCGGAGCCGCGGCGTAGCCGTTCAAGGTGGTGTAGACGGGGAGGTCCGACGGCTGGAGCCCCGTGGATCCGGCGGCGCTGGGAGATCCGAGCAGCTCCAGCCGGTCCACAGACACGCACCCTGCGTCGCTCAGCTGGTTCTGCTTGTGAAGGTCCTCAAGCGCCTTGACGAAGCCTTCCGCGAATTCCTGCTCCTCACTGGCCGACTTCGGAAACATGAACTGAGAGTTCGGGTGAGACTGGATAATGAGACGCTCCAGGTCCGGAGAGGCCAGTTTTAGGAGTCCCAAATCCTGTGAGTTTATAATTCCACCCGTGTCCCGGAGCGGGTTCGGTTTCAGCTCTGAGTTCTGGTCCTCCTGGTTCAGGCTGATCTCCTTCTTCATCATCGTGCTCTTGATGCTGTTCACCACGGGGATCGGGTAGAAAGTTGTTTCCATTCTACACCCTCATATGAGAGGCTGAGAGTCGTTTCCGTACAGACAGGAGGGGGGAAGTAGATCCGAACACTTTCTCTGTGTCCTCTGTGTGCTTGGTCTCCCTGTCAGTCCAGAACCTCAGGTAACGCGCCTCAGGGGTTCTGATGTCTCCTCTGCGCGCCTATGACATTGTCTTTTCCCGATGGCACGTCTGCTATGCGCAGCCAGACCTTGCTTGCGTTCTACCCCTAAAAATTCCATTATGTCACCCCAGAGCGCAGAGATTGGTCCAAAATGATCTTGGTTTCCGGTTCAATTTGAATAAGAGGGCTGAGCCGGTTTTTATCGCCATGGAGACCTTGGGTAAACTACAAACAGTGCAATGCATTGTGGTTTGATGTCATATCATAAAAAAACGCAGGGTGGCCAGAGGAGAACTGGGCGGGGAAGGTGTAACAGGCAAAGGCCTAGCAAAGAAAGAACAGGCTCCACAGTGTTCCTTTAACTCAACTTAACACAGTAGAATAGAATAGAAACAAACTGGCAATCTGTTTTTGTTGTCTATTACTAAAAAAGCCAGACTTGATGTGCCAGACCACGTATAGAACTTTCTCTCCTTTTGCTCCCTCTGAAAACACCAAGTACTCACATTCAGCATTCACACAAATTAGTCCAGAGAACAAAATGGAGGTGGATCTAAAACGTCAAGTGGGTATGAAGCTAAAAGGGGAAGGAAACTTTGACTGTGAGATGAGGAAAGCAGTCAGTGGAAAGGCGACTTCACTGCCATGGGCCACAAACAGCCTGTGATTTCTGTCTGCAGGGTAATGTGTTTCACAATTGTTTTGCAATTTATAAATATCTGTAGCTTCATAAAGGACAACAAAACTGTTTTAACTATTCAACTTAAAAACATCCATATGTCAAACAGAAAAGAAACAATAAAAGTGATTAAGTGGGTAAATACTGGCAAAAGAAAATCGACTGTTCCACCAGTAAGGTCAGCATCAGCAGTGATTACTGAGAACCAAATGCTGTCTGTGGTGGATGTTCCTATCACCACCACATCATGTTGGTATGTATTTTTTCTCTATATTAGTTATAGTATGCTCAAGTTAGATATTCCATTTAGACATATGTTTTATAATGGGTGCACACTTTAGATAATGTCTGTCTGAGTGGTTTACTCTGGTTCTTTTGTTTGAGGTGCTGCAACTACAGACTTCCTGGAGGAGGAAACCTGGAGAATACCATTTGTTTGTTTTTAAAGACTTTGTTGTTTCCTCCAGCCGGGAGATTAGTTAATTTTGTGGCTTAAATATTCATTTATTGTTTGTGCTAAGTTAAAGTAAATTTTGCTTTGTTTCATAGGATGCTTTTTATTTAGTGTTGGCTTATTTTTGTTTTTGTTTATTTTATTATGTTATGCCTCCCTCATGTGGTAGACTTAGGTTACGCCACCCCTATTTAACCCTTGTATGTAAATGGGGCCCACGTAAAACTTGTATATTTGCCATAATCCTCTACGTTTGCCTCAGTCCTCACATGCAAAAGGGTTAAGCAGTTTTTAGGTCAGTTTTGTTTGTGTTCAGTTGACCTCAGTTAATTTGGGCCCACATTTGTTACTTATCCTTTGACTTATTCTTGCATTAAATCTTTACGCTTTAACTATTTTTTAGAAGAATTAAACTGAAACTTTTCTACTTTGAACACTTTTTTGTCCTCGTTTGAGTCTGGTCCCTCACCCTGTCCGTTTCAAATAATCTCTTTCTACAATGACAAGGATTCCTAGAAAATAAAGACAATATGAACAAATATGGCACAATTTTAAAGGCTTGCAACTGCCTTTCTTTCTTTGTTTTGATACTAGCACAATATTCACTGCTAGTGAATTTTACATGAAACAGTCCACATAAAATACAGCAAACAGGTTGCTTAAATTTTTTTATTCAGTGTTGGTTTATTGAAATGTCTCCCCAACAGTAGCAGTCACAGGCAATGTGCAAAATATATATAAATATACATCCAGACTTCTGAAAAAATGCTATGTAGTTGTATTTTGTTCAAGCTGCAGAATATAACTAAAAAAAAAATGTTTTTTCATATTTGTTAAAGCTGTCACATGTCATGACAGATTGCTATAAAGGATAGGAGAAAAACTGGGTTATAAATTGACACTTGTCTTTCTCTCTCTCTCTCTTTGAAAACCTGATTTTATTATTTTTCTAATCTAGGCCAACACAGTAACTGCCACAGTTGCTCGATTATCTTGTATTGACTGCTGCTGAAAGTGCGCTAGCAGGAACAAACCGTTTCAGGCAAATACAGGGGGTTCAGTGAAACTATTATTTTTGGTCTGGGAGGGGGTAACATTTAATTTTTACTGATGAAACTATTCTAAAAACACTATATTGTGTAATTGACAGGGCCCCTGTTAGGGACCAAACAGTACAAAGTGTAGAACACAGGTGTTCAAAGGTGTAAATAAAAAGTGGGTTTTTATTTACTCAAAAGTTTGAACAAAAGTTAACATAACAATTAAACAGGCATGTCAATAAAAGAGGTAAACATAAAATACTAAACTCAAGAAATAACTGACATAAAAACAGACTGACCTAACTGAAATGACACATAGGGGATTTAAATACTGGTTTAGCCAAACCATATGGCCAGTAACTTGCAGTGTTTTTCATGGTACAGATCTTGCAGCTTTGGCTAAAAGCAATAGGAGCAAGCAGGACCCAGAACCAATCTATGTGGCATAAATTCAAACTGAAATATGTGGCCACTTCTTGTGGCATATACCCCATTCTTCAAAGGAATGGAGGTCAATGGCAGCTGTGCCAAAGGAAGGAGCCACATCCATATCCACACCGACCAAACCTGGAGGGTATGAGGCCCCTTCCACATATTCTCTGTGCCAAGATTGTCCCCTCTAACATTTTGTCTTTATTTTGCTTGCTCTAATTTCATCCTATATCCCTAACTCTCCACTAGAGGGCAGCATAGGACTGTCACTGAAAATGAAACTCTCCAAACAAGCCCAATCCAGCTCAAAACCTAATCAAATGAAACAGACCGACCAATATTAATAATAAAAAAACATTTATTTTATAACAAATTACAAATGTTATTATATTACAACACTGTGCATGATATTAAGTAAAGAAGATGTCAATGTATGTATAATGTATATAATGTATATAATCATGTTATTGTAATATACTGTAAGGCCAATCACAGCCCTAACCCTATCCCATGTATTTGTAGAAGGATTTTCCATTTCTGTTTATATGTGTTTGTATATATTTTCAAAGTGTATCGTTCCATGTTGTTTTATAATGCTGTGCATGTGGAGTGCCTTAAAGCCCTTTCACTCACCCCTCTGAGCATTAGGGTATAAAACAGCAATTTGCTTAGTCCTCTCTTACATCTTGACAGAAACCAAACTGTTTATAAATTTATATCAAGGGAGAGTACTTACAAACACCAACAATTTTCTCAGCTCTAATTTTAGCCATATTTATAGAAATTGAGTAAGAAATAAAGGCATTTTTGTGACAGATTGCTGCTCATCCTGCATTGGAACAGTTTGGTTTTATGGACAGACTCACCGCATAGTAATGGTACCTGCAGAAGCTATACATTTGTTCCTTTATTTTTTGAAAGAACTCTTTAATTTACCTTATGAAAAATGTGAAAATATAATTTTATTTTGCTGTCTTTGTTTATAGTGTATAGCCTCAAAATACTTAAACTAAAAAAAGTTCTGTTTCCATCTTTTTTTCTCAGTCTGTCGCTTTGGTCAGTGGTTGTTTTACAGAATGACAGAGCATCTCCAGACACCAGGTGGCAGTGGAGTTAATGTATATTTAGTGTGTTTTTCTCTTTTTACAGTGAACTAGAAGAAGACACCAGTGAGCAGAAACAATCCTGGCCAGACTCTATTATTCATCCAGAACAGTTCTGTTCCTGAAACACCTGGATAATGGCCAATAAGAAAAAAGTTGTGGTGACAGGTGAGATTCTCTGATTGGTTTAGTGGACAAAGTTAAATGTGTTTTGATGTGTGTGTTTGATTTATTAATAGTTCTGTGGAATTAACATTCATAAGAGAGCTGTGGTTAAAAAAGGATTGAGCTGTTACCAGGGAAACATAATCGCAAGATGGCACAGCTTTCAAGCATCTGCACATTAGAGTGGTTTTGCTGTAGATTTCTGGCTTGAATATGAAACTGAGAAAATAATGAGTCATCATGTGTCTTTGCTACAATTAATGTTTAACTTGATGTAAACTTTAGACTGTGCTTAAGGGCTGATGCTGCAGGGCCTGACAGTTGTCTTGTTTCCTGCAGGGTTTGAACCCTTTGGTGAGCATGCTGTGAACTCGAGCTGGGTGGCAGTACAGGTAATCATCGGATTGTGTGTCTAATTTAATAACTTTGCACCAGCCTTCTGTTATCCATCATTGTACATCCAGTCTACTTGATGGTTTTCAATGAACAGACATTCCTGCTTTTTTATGAGAAAAATGCGCCCACACACATCTGTTGTGAATGCTGAGCAAGCTCTGTTCTAGTGACAACATGTTCAGGTAGATGCTCCACAAGTGACAGTGGTCCTGGCAGCCATTAGCCCGGTCATTTGGCAATTCTATTTGATTTTCATCTGCCTTCGGTGATCCATGTGGCATTTCTCCCATTGATCTCAATGTCTTTGGTTGAATTTCAACCAGGTCAGTCAGAGAACAGAAGGAAAAGTTGGGAACAATGAAGTTTGTTTTCTGTTTTAGAATTATAGTCTGCCTGTACAGGGTTGTAGTTTGGCAAAGTCAGAGAAGTGAATAAAGCTGTTCAGTCCATGTTGGCCGCACTTCCAAGTATTAAACAGTTAATGTCCCACGCTGTTGTTTACAGCACACAGTTTTGGCAAGCTCAAGCTGGTTTATTACATATGTGATAAATGGCCAAATGTTATACATTGAGTAGAATCTGATGTAGTCATTTAAAACCTCAACACAGTTCATGCCACCAGCAAGCAATATTTTTTCAGTAGTCAAGTTTCAGACCCTCTCGACAAAGCAAAGCCTGGAGGGGCTGGTTTTTGACAGGCCAGGCAGGAACTGGACACTCTTGGATATCCTGAAGCCTCCTGCACTGCAAAATAGCCTCATATCTTCGGGGCACAAAAACTCATGTAAGTCTTTTATTTACGGATCTTATTTCAGCTTTTCACCCTCTTACTACTTCAATTGTACCAGCACTATGGCTGGTACCTGGAGTGATTAGAGCAGGGATGCCCATGTCCAGTCGAGGAGTAATTTTGGCCTTGGTTGGTAAAGTGTTAATGTGAATCAACTCCACATCTTAGAGAACAAACTACTGCACCTTTTAATTGTGATGTCGGCCTGGTGAAATGGAGCTAAGACTTATTAACATGTAGCCATTAAAGGTGAGTCCATTAAAGGTGAGTGGTGTTGTATCTAGAAAACAGCTGTGATCCATAGGGGTCATTTTCCCATTTGTGCATCTTTAAAAACAGTAACTTCCTAGATTTCTTACGTTGTCTATATACATGCCATGCTTTATGTGTAGAGGTTTTCTTGTAACTCCACAAGTGATTTTTTTTTCTCTCATCTTGGTCAGGAGTTGAGTTTTCTGTGTTGATTTTATTTTTTTGTGTGTGTTTATTTTGATCCTGTTCCATGTGAGTCTCTGTGTTTCCTGTCTGCTCCCTAATTGTGTCCCAGGTGTGTCTAGTTCCGATTATCCTCCAGTATTTAAGCCCACTTGTTGTCTTTGTCAGATCCTTGTTGTATGTTGTCAAGTCTTGTCTAGAGTTAGTAGTCTGTCGGCACAGTTGAACTGGGTTCAACCTGGGTCCTCACCGTTCATTCTCACCACACACCGCTACATCATGACAGTCTTATCTAATGCTGTCATTTTCATCTATTAAAAGGCGGCGTCCTCCAGGGCTGCAACCTCAGGAATCTGTATCATGTTAATATCATATTCAAAGTGTGTCTTTGTGTGTTTGTTTTTTGGATGGGTTGTAGTGAAATGTAAATTTCCCTGTGGGATTAATAAAGTATATTAATTCTTTCACTCATTGATTCAAATTTGCAGATGACACTGTTCATAGTTAGCCTGCTGCAGGACGGGAGATCCATCATGGAACTGTTTTTGTGAATTCAAATTCAGTTCTAATAGAAAATATTTTGTTGATCCCAAAGGGAAATTAAATGCTGCTGTAACTCATATTAATTAAAGACCCTTCAGAGAGTTATTGCAGATGGTGATGGCTGTGGGCAGGAAGGAGGTCCTATAGTATAGAGGTCTGCTTTAACGCGAATTTGAAGAATCCTCTGACTTAAGACGTTATGAGAGTCTCATGAATAGGATGCTCTTAATGGTTAATAATTTTCTTGATTTATTAAAGTATTAGCTTTTCCTGTGTGCCCGTGTGGTACGGGGACCAGATATGTTTTCAGGGAGCAGTAAAACTGTGTGTTGTTTGTGTGTTCATAGGAACTGGAGCGATTAGGATTGGGAGAGATGGTAGATCTTCACGTGTATGAGCTGCCTGTTGATTATCAGGCTGTTCAAGACATTTTACCATCTCTGTGGAAAGAATATCAGCCCCAGGTATTTAGCAAAATATGTTTTGCCAGAAGTTTACATACACTCATGATCAGTGTGAATTGTCGTGTTTATTGTGGAATTTTAACAGATCATTTGAATTATTCTTTTTTTCCCCTCAGGGTTAACTCCCAGTAGACCATAATCTTTTCCTGATATTTATTTCAAGACCAAGGTCTATTTATTTTCAAAACCACTTGCATATACAGCAGTCAAATTTATAATTGTGTTTTTCATATACATGTACATATTTGCAACAAAAGTCCTTAGAAGATAAAATGGAAACTTGCAACTTTTGTAGCCATCTGACTAGCTGGATATTTGGCCACTCTTTGCATCAGAATGTGCTCTTCATTTTGGCATGTACTGGGCATTTCACCGTAGTCCAGAAAATGTCCATAGGTTGGAGATAAGCACCATTCATATCAGTCTGATTTCTCCATTCCTGTTTTTGTGTGTCTATGGCATCACTGCGTCAGGTTTGTCCACGTTTGAACCACAATCTCAGGCCACAAGAACATCACTGTCCCCATCCTCAAGGAAGAGAGTTTTACATCAAGAAGGGTTCAACAAGAAAAAATTACCTGCTCTAAAATTATACTGTCAAACTCCACTGAAATGAGAGGTTACTCACATGAACAAGTCTAATCCTTCTGGGATTAGTTTGTTAATCCCAGAGGGAAATTAAACAATGTATAAGCCTGTGCATATACTTTTGACAGTGTGGATTTGTTAAAAACTACAATAAATTAATGCCTGCTCATTGTCAAATGCCACAACTGAATCTGACACCATTCAGATTATGAGTGTACATAAACGTCTGACCCTGACTATCTATAACTTTATGTTTAATAAACAGTAATTTTAAACCTTGGTGCCCTGTGAGCAGCTAGCTGTCCATGTGGGTGTTTCTGGGATTGCCACCTCAGTCACTTTGGAGCAGTGCGGCCACAACAAGGGCTATACACGTCTGGACAACCGCAGCTTCTGCCCTGCCTCCCACTGCTGCATGGAGAACGGACCAGACTACATAAAATCAGTCATAGACATGGACATGGTGTGCAAAAGGGTCAACAGGTCAAACATCGGGATAACTGTATCTGTATCCAAGGATGCTGGAAGGCAAGTGATTCCTGATACACATGCATGAAAGCCCCAGAACTAGAAGCCTCCTTGACTTTATATGATCTAATTGTCATGTTTTGGACTTGATAGGTATCTTTGTGATTACACCTACTACACCTCACTGCATCAAGGCCAGGGGTACTCTGCATTTGTCCATGTGCCTCCATTAGGAGGACCCTACAGCAGTGAGGAGCTAGGCAGAGGCCTTCAGGCTGTTGTAAAGGAAATGCTGAACTTACTTGAGGTTGATTACAATGAATGGGGAAAAAAGACAACATTGCCATCATAAGCAATGACACTAAACAGGAGCCTTACTAACCCGCTTATATTTTGTAGAAATTAAGGATGAGTTGATTTTGTTGTATGATTTAAAAAAATGTCAAAACAAGTGGAGACTGCCAAAGTGATTTGTATATATCACTAGTTTAAAGTGATCCAAACATACATTTTTCACTTTAATTTCTTTAAGTCCATAGTCCACAATCTATCAGTGACAGTAAGGCAGAATAATTTTTTGTAAGGCGGAATAAGGCGGAATAATCTCAGGGAAACTGCAATGGAATCAGCACTGTGCACTTGACCTATTAAATGTACTTATTGTCACTTTGCAAAGCATTACTGTGAAGAAATAAAGTACTTGTTGGTATATATTTTTCTTGGTTAGATCTTGTGCTTGGTTGTTATTTAATAACTTATGGAGTATTATTATCTTCCAACCTAAACAACAACAGTTTCCCTGCTGACCAGGTTAGGAGAAATGGGATGTACCAATATGAAAATTTGGGCCAGTATCGCTGTCTAGTATTTACCACTATCATATGTACTGTATTTTTTTATATCTTCAACACTGTGTAGCTCAAATAAATCTGGATCTGCCTCAGTTCACCAACCAGTCCACATATGAAGCATAATCAAGCTATTAAAATACTTTTCATGGTAAAAAAAGATCAATCTGAAGGATGATTATTTTTTCTTGTCCATTAAATATCTGCTAAAAATGGAAGAAGCAAGGAGACTGTATGATTCAGTTTTATTATTTATTTAGGACATACACTAAAATGAACTTCTTTATGAGAAAAATCAACCAGTAACATGGTTGATGTCAATCTACTAATGCTTTAATTTAGTAAAGGAAAAACATACATATATAGCCTGCATCCTTACTACCTCCCCTGAGAATTCAGTGTTTACATCCACTGAGGGTGGAGCCAGCTGCTGTCTGTCAAAAGATACAAAGTGTCACAGCACAACTTCAGTTGGAACATCCTGAAGCACTCATAATATCTGGAGATTGTAATCATGTTACCCTGGATTCCACTCTGACAGCTTTTCACCAGATTGTCAATTGTCCCACCAGGAAAAACTGGGTAACTGATTTACTGTACACCAATGTAAAAGATGACTAAAAGACTGTTGCCCTTCCCCCATTGGGCAGGTCAGACCACAACCTGTTGTACATACAGGCCCTGGTCCAAAGGCAGGGTGTCTCCACTCGCTCCATCAGAAGATGGACTCCTGAAGCAGAGGAGGCCCTGAGAGACTGTTTCAACATCACAAACTGGGATGTAATGCTGGGAGCTCATGGTGAGGACCTAGAAGGGATGGACTCACTGTCTCACAGATTACCTTAATTTCTGTGTAGATGTGGTGCATCTACACAGGTTTATTATTTGTGATGTTACCCAAATAATAAACCTTGGGTACCACAAGGAGTAAAGGCTGTAACGAATGCAGCAGAAAAGGGAAACATAGGAACCGGAAATGTAACTTCAGATCGCTCCAGAGTTAGTTACCTGGACACAGTTAAGTTAGATAGTTAAAGGAAGTAAGTTTGTTACTCTGGATTTGTTTGTTAGCCTTGCAAGAACAGTAGGAATCAGTGATCTTGTCAACAGCTATATTTATGCTGAGGGTTTGAGGATCTGCTGTGTTTCTCATCGACTGATAGCATTCAGCTGTGATGCGCACAATGTTGGAGGCATCGCGTGGCTCAAACAGCTTGATGTAGCCTGCCCTCTAATGTTGTCTGCCCTCTAATGCTGTCTGCCCTCTAATGCTGTCTGCCCTCTAATGTAGCCTGCCCTCTAATGTAGCCTGCCCTCTAATGTAGCCTGCCCTCTAATGTTGTCTGCCC
>CAEGAF010107709.1:0-98081 GCA_903067075.1 Micropoecilia bifurca | reverse complement strand
TTAAACGTTCCAAACTCAGAATTAGTATTTTTTTGTTTCTTTTCTAGAAAAGTTCTGAGATTCATCTATTTTTTTTTCTCACCGATTTCTGAAATTAATTTTTTTGAGATTAATCTACATAACTCTGATTTTTTTTTCTAGGAAACTTTAGACTTTTTAAACTGTTTCTTCCAGAAAGTGTCTGAGCTTCGCCTGTGTTTGACCTGAGCAAGCAAATAAATTAATAACAATGCAATACCTTTCCTGCTGTTTCAAACTATACAAGTAATGTGTCAGACTTACCAATAAGGAATTATTAGTCATAAATAATTACTTTACATTTTGCTTTATTTTTTTATACTAAAATTGAGATAAAAGAGTATAAAAGGAGTGGAACAGCTCTTCCTTAGGGCTGTCTTTCAGTACTTCCCTGTATTTAGCTTAATCTTCTTATCAACTCTACATTCTCTGTCTGTGCTCTATACCCCACTTTGTAATGCTGCCACCATCATGCTACCCATATATTTTTCATATCACCAGTCGCAAAGGGCATTTCAGAATATTAGAATAATTGGTGTTCTTTCGAGGTGAACTTGCTTGAACAGTCAAAATAAAATCCTTCTGCAAGGCACTGTACTACCTCCTGTCGTTCTACTACTCTTCTATAAAATACCGAAATAATATTTTTTTTAACTTTATATGAAATAAATTAGTTTATTTTACAGGAGGTGTGTAATGGAAAACATTGTTGTTTTCTTTTTCGAAAAGAGGCAAAGGAATCGTCTCACTAATTTTGCTGAAGCCCACGTGAATAATGCGGAACTAAAATTCAGCAGCAAGAGTTTCAGCTCGAACAGAAATCACGGATGGGATTTTTCTGTTTACGCCTCAACGTGGGTTTGTTCGATGGCATTTTGAAGTCTAAGTAGTGAGATGAAAAAAATACCTGTATAGAGGCAAATAATTGTTTTAATCAAAATGGGTAAAAAGCGCCCCAGCGACGCCCCCGTGGAGTCGGAGGCTCCGGCGAAAAAGGAGAAAGCGCCGGAGTTTAACGGGACCGTGTTCAAAACCATGCTGAAAAATCCCACCACAGCCATGAAAGGTAAGATTATTCTGACAGCCGGTGATATTACATAGCGAAAGTTATCCCAAGTTTAACTCCTTAATTGTTGCCATACAGGGCTGGAAAGGTTCATATCAACCGCGAAGAAGCTACCAAGCTCCGACCTGTATGATGTGGTCGAGGGTTATATTAAAATATCGATGGAATGTGCAGAAATATTCAAGTTGCTTGAAGCAGAAAAGCCCCTAGAGACCGAGGTAAGCTGGAGCAAGGCTTTTTCAAAGGATAGAATTACTTTCGTGGTTTGTTTTTGTCTTGTCCTGCTCATCGAGCGTCGCTTCTGTCCAGATGATGCTGATCTTTGGGAGCTTGGAAGTGATCCTTCTGAGGACAGCCAGTGATCTCTCCCACTTCAACATGGTCGGCAATGTGATAGGGAAAAAGATCGCTACAAACTACATGAAGCTTCTGCAAGGGTCTTTTCATTCACAGAATCACGGGTTGGTACAATAATTGTGTGTAAAATGTTCAGATTTTTATTACATTAAAAACACAAATATCCTCATTGTATTTAAATGTCATCATATGGTTCAACGTAAAGCAGAGCAAAAGGGGGCAGTCGTTGATTTTCAGACCTTTGCAAAGGTAGATAAAATCGCTGATGATTTATAGGCGCACAAACATACTTTAAATCAAAGTATGTTTGTGTTCGAATGAGTCCAGACCTAGAAATAATTTATATTGACTATGTTTTGAAAATTTCTGTTCACAGGCACATTTCAATGGTTGGCAGACGTTTCAGATTTTTACTAGTATCGAAACATTAAAGCCTTTGTATCATTATTAACTTCACTATAATGCTTTTCTTTGTGGTGTAGAAAATGTGACAGATTTTAAGGAGTGAATGTATTTTTGCTATCCGCTGCAATAATAACCTCTTGTTTTGTTTAACAGATTTGTCCGTCAGTGCCTCAATCTGCTGTCTGCCATGGTGTCTCAGGGTGCTGAAGCTGCCAGAGACATCTTCAGTCATATCCACATCAAAACACTTTTTGGATTGGCAATGAGAAAAGATAAAAGGGTATGGTCCAGGTGTTGTCCTTTCATTTCCGTTTGCCTGTCAGACTCTTTCCAGCTAAATCGAGCTGTATCTTTTGACTCCTTCTTGCAGGGTAAACCTGATGTCAGACTGGCTTTCATCCAGTTTATGCTGTCCTTTTTAGTGTCTGGAGATAGTGCAATCATTGGGCAGGTGTTAGACGTTAATGGTAAGATTTAAACGTGGATCACTATTTGCACAAAATACTTTTATTATTTTCTTGTATGCCTATGATCTGCTCATCTGTTGGGTTAGAACTCCTGCCACACATCCTGAACACGGGTCTGAAGGAGGACCGGATGTCCACTGTCAATTTGATTCTGTCAACACTGAAGACAAGAGTAAGCACATCAGATCTCACATTTAAAGAGAAATCTCTTCATTGTGAGCTTTGAGTTGAAATCTTTGTCTGTGGTTAGGTTGTGTTAAACAAAGCCATCAGTAAAACCCAGAAAGTGCGCTTCTTCACCCCTGCTGTGTTGGCCAATATCGCTTCTCTGTACAAATGGAATGGGATTGTTGATGCGGCTGCTGATGATGACACAGTAAGTTGACATTCTGATGACACAAAAACCGTTTCAGCTAAATGCAGCCTGATAACTTGTATGTAATCTCGTATTCATAAGATGGCAGAGGACTCGGATGCTGCTGGGATATCGGTTGTCCGGGATCTAGTCCACAGCTTCCTCATTGACCTGTGCTGCTCTCGAAAGCACGGCATCAGCTTCCACGATACCAGCTTTGGCACTGCTGGGAGGTCAGCAGTTGATGTGTTGGGCCCATATTTGACTAATTTAGAGATTAAAAAGCAGAATGATAATTGTAAAAATTTTACTTGTGCAGACCTGGCAACCTCGTCTTGCTTCAGTTCTTGATTGGACTGAAACAGATGAATGAGGATGAGCTGGTGGCAGAGCTGGTGGTGAATATACTAAAAGAAAGTCCCGACATCTTGTCCAGATTTTTCCAGGAGAGTCAATATTCATACACCCCGCGGATTGGAAGTGCTTGGCAAGACAATGTCAAGCTCCTTAAAAGGGTAACTATTATTAATTTATTTTCTTATCTGGAAACATTTGTGTGGGTTAAAAGCCTTAGCTTTGGGTCATTCTGCCCATTTAGTAGTTTGTATGGTCATTTCATGATAGGGGCCACCATTAAATTGGTTTCAAAATTCTTAATTTTCACAGATTGGCGAATGGTCAGTACTTGGATGTGAAAGTGATCTTATCCACCAATCTTATCTACCGCCTCAAATGTCTGAAAATTAACCTGTGATTCATTTTTGCTCTGTTGTGAGAGCAAAATGTTAGTCCCACCAGCTCTCATGGTGCTCATGGTTAACAATAGTCATCCCACTGTTGCCAATTTAGTGACTTGGTTACTATATTCAGCAACTTTTCAGACAATAAGGTCAATAATGGGCAAATTTGGAATTGGCATGTCAGGCTTTTTGAAGATTGATTATCAGCCAGAAATCTTCAATTAGATTTCAATTCAATTGTACATTACAGATTTTGGGGCTGTGCTCTAATGGGCGTATCTTGGTGGTTTTCCTTCAAGAGGTTGCTGTGTTGGGCTTATATTAGAAATCCACTAAAAGAGGCAAATAAAAATACCAGCTGCTGCTAACGTTCCTCTGTCTTGCTTCTTTATTAGATTTATGAAGCCCAGCCAGAGATTTCTACAATCTTTCAGAGCAGTGAGATGATTCCTTTGCCTCGTTTGTTGTCCATGGTTATGGTCATCTCTCTTCCTCCTGTGTGCAACAAGGCATTCTTTAGACATGGCCTCAGTGTAAGCCACTTAATTTTATATTATAAATTATGCATATTAGTACATGATTATGCTCAACTATGTATTCATTTAATCCACAGCTTTCAAACCCAGTGCAGCTTACAACTATGTCCCTGATGAATTTCATTCTGAAAAAAGCCAATAGGAACATAGAGTATCTTTTGGACAAATCACTGTTGCACCAGTCAAATCTGTACACTGTTGAAATGATAGAGGAGCTTGTGCAGCAATACAGGGAGACTCTTGGCAAGGTAAGCTCATTAAAGAGATGTTTTATTAGGTTTGCTGTTGTGTGTTGACATATTATTTATTCTTCATGCTCCCTTCCAGATTTTGCCTGATATGACACTGATAATTTCAACATGGCAATCTCTGAGCAAGAAAGAAAAGGCAGATGGTGAGAAGAAGATCAAAAGCGAAGAACTGGCTGACAATAAAACCGACGTTCCTGGTAAGAACCTTTGGTTCTTGTTTTGTTCAGGGTTCATCTGGATGCTTGAAATCCTTGAAAATGCTTGCATTTTAATTAGGTGCTTTAAAGGTTTGGAAAGTGCTTGATATTTGTATAAAGTCATTGAAAGTGCTGGGTATTTAAACTGCAAAGTTTTGTAATAATCTAATGCTTGATTAAAAGGCTAAATCTGGAAAACATTACTTACATTTGAAGACAGTTATTTACATACACTTAATAAACACCTAGTAAGCAATTTTTTCCCTCACTGTCTGAAATTAAATCAAATAAAACTTCTCTATTTTTAGTCAGTTAGAATTACCACATTTATTTCTATTTCCTAAATGCCAGAAAACGTAGTGAGAACATTCTTTAGATATTTTTTGTGAGTTTCTTTATTTAATTTTAATTTAATTTACCTTAGCAGGATTGTTTCAATGAAATGAATAGTTATTATTCCTAATGGCTCAATGAGTTATTTATCTGTGTAATTGGAAAAAAAATGTTGTCCTATATTTTATACGTTAAACATTATTGAGATTGGGAAATTGGATAAATTAGTGTTTGGTTCTCGAACCACTCGGGTGAATTCGGTCTATGTGAGGGAGACATTTCAAAATATGCAATTTTGCCATATTTTTGTTTATCTTGTCCCTGCTGTAAAGTACTACTACCAAAAAAGTATTAATAACAGTAATAAATTATTTTGTAAAATAGTGAATTGAAGTTGACTTCTATAGTTCATTTGTATTGTTTTTGTTTTATCTCCAAAGTGTAGCGCTGGAAAAGTTTGAAAAGTTATTTTGAAACTGCTTGAAAAGGGTTGTCTGAAAAGTGTATGAACTCTGGTTTGTTCTGATATTTATGACTAATGTGAGTCATCCTCTGCTGACCGGTTCATGTTCTTTGTTCTTGACAGTTGCAGAGAAGGCTGAGGTCATTGTGCTGAAGGCCTATATTCTTCAAGTCTTAAGTCTTTACCAGAAAGTGGTCCCACATCTTGTTACACAGTTCAAATTTGACTTCAGCAAACTACTGAAAGGTAAAGTATTGCTCCTAATGTCTGGTGTTTATTTTTTTTATTTGCCACGTTGAAATAAAACTAGTTTTTCCCACCCAATTTTTTCAGGAATTGTGTCTGAGAAAGGAATGAAAGAAGAGATACCTCCGGTCTTACAGTATCAAATACTCCAGCTGGCTGTAGATCTGCCTGCAAACAAGTTTTCCTGGTTTCGCTTGCAGGTGATGAAGTTTTATTTATTTCATTTAATCTCTATTGAGAGCCATTTGTCCTTATCCTCTGTTAATGTTCCTCACAGGATGTTGCTAATTCAGAATCATCATCCGGGGAGAAGTCTGTCCTCTACCTGCTTCTTAAAATGTTTGTGTCCAGCAGCAGCAGCTACCTGAGCTCCACCACACGGAAGCTAATTCTAAAAGTAAGAAGCATTTTTGACACTGCCGTTATTTTTCAGTGTGGGATGTTTCTGCAGCAGCCTAAATATCAAACACTGGACATTATTTTTGACGGAAACACCATCAGTGTGCCTAGATATTGCATCCAATCAGGCTCTGTTTGGTCCCGGAGAAAAACTTGTGAAATCTGTCCAGAATCTTCGAAAAACATGACCTATTTTCAGTTTTTTGGAAAGGACCTATATCTTCCTCTCTAAGAAGAGGATTTTTAGAAGAAAAACAATTCCACAGTATGTTGTATCATCCACTATACTCAAAGCCCACAGTTCCTGTTAAACTCCCAGTAGAATTTATACATTTTACATATTTATGTCTGTGATTGTGTGTGATATATGAGACTCTTTGTGGTATGCTTCCTAATCCAGCAGTTAATATGTAGGTAATATTCAGCAAACTACTGAAAGGTAAATGTCTGGTGTTTATTTTTTTTTATTTGCCATGACTGGGACATCCCCATGATGCATTCCAGGAAAGTAAATCTTAAAATGATGCCACTTTTTACAGCAGAGAATTTGGGGGATTTTTTTTTAACTTTTCTTACGGTCTAGATCCATGCTGGCTGGAAAATCTGGATCCTTGTTCAGCTTTCTTCCTAAAAAAACATGATCAAAATTGTTGATTTTTGTAATATTGTAAAAAATATATATCTTTATTATTATTATTATTATTATTTTTATTTTTAGCAAAAAATGGTAATTATGCTAATAACTTTAGGTCCTTTTAATTTTGAAATAAACTTCTTAGAAAAAAATTAAATTTAAACTAGGGACTAACATTGTATTTGCTGATCTTCAGTTTTTTAAACATATTTTTATCGATCTGATAAATAAAATTGGGTCTTAATAATTATGTTGGGTTTTGTACATATTTAGGTTTCCTTTTCCAAGTAAACAACTTTTGTACATTTTTGTACTTGGTCAGTCTTGGTTGGTATTGTGTAAAAGGACATTTTAATGAATTCGATGACAGAAAATTCTTTCAGGAGGCTGAACTGTTCAACAGTAAATCAGGACTTCAAGGTTTAAATTGGACCTTTTTTCTTAGTAGGAAGAACTTTGCATATTTATGCCTTTCAATAGATTCCTAAAGTGAGAATGGCACAGAAACCTCTGTTAATTGTTAAGCTAATATATTGACATATTTATTCCTTGGAATTTACTCAGGTGCTGAGGGACACTGAGGTGTTTGAATACACCTTCACTGAGTTCAACCTCTGGCTGGACCAGCTGGCAAGAATAAAACCAAACCAACAAGAGACAGTCATCCAGTTCGTGGAGAGGGTAAGTCTAGCTGGGCGGTTGCAGAAAAAACAATTTTTGTTGCGCACAACAAGCTTCTGTTCCATTTCTGGCTCCTTATCAGAATTGTTAAGAGTTCATGCACATTGATTGAGTTTTTTGTATAATCCAGAAATAATCCAAGAATTGACAGGTTGTGGTCGGGATCTTTCCAGAAGATTACGTTTGGACTGCTTCATCATAACAAACTCCTCTTGATCTCCTCCAGGTGTTGGTCAAATTGGTGTGCAACTCCTGTGATTACACAGACCGAGTCGCTGGTTTCGTTCAGGAAGCATCAAATATCCAAACGAATCTAAGCGGCCAGGAGGGGGAGGCAGCGAGTGTCCCAGTGTCTCACATCGATGGTGAGCATTAAAGCAAAGGAACCAGAGCTTGTGTTTTTTTTTTTTACCAGTTATTGTGTCTGAAGGGTGTTTTGTTTTATTTTGACCCTCAGACGTTTTAGACATGCTGGACGTCATTATGGAGGGCAGTGAGGGCGAGATGGAAGAATTTGGGCCGTCTCTGAGCGAAGACCTCATCGTCCAAACCTTCCCATTCAGTGCGGCGGTACCTGCCGCTCTGGAAGCTCGGAACAAACTTCCTGCAGACAAAGGCAAATGATAAACACCTCGCAGTCTCAATTACAGTAAAACACACATTTAGATATGATAAAATTAATGTCTTATAACTTTTCTAAAAATCTAATCTGCACATTTTCTTAGTAAAATCCACCTTTAAGTTACGACGATAACCATCTGCGTTTGCCTCCATCAGGAGTTGTGTGTGAGTACCTGTCAGCTGTGCTGTCAGATGTGCTGCACTGTCAGAGAGACCCTCTGCCCCTCTGTCTGGCCCTTCAGCAGTACGATAAAGAGCTAGTCTCTTCCCAACTCCCTCCTCTTCATCAGTCCATCGCAGAGCTGCATCGGTATTACTCCAGATGGCTGCCGCAGCAGTGCCGAGAGGAACTGGTGAGTCTGAGCCTTTAATACACTCTAGAGGGAATATCAGTGTCTTGCTAATGTATTCATACCTCTTGAGCCGATATACTCCCGTTACAACCTCTCAACCAAATGTTTTAGGAATTTATGTGGAAGACCAACACAAAACAAACTAACAAAAAAAAGTGAAAAGTTTGGCATTCATTTGTATTAAGCTACCTGCATTGTAAATCTAGGGGCTGAATATAGGATAGAAAACATCTGTCACCATGAAGTCTTGCTACAGATTCGAATTTAGATTTAGGTCTCAACTTTGACTGGGACATCCCATGATGCATTCCAGGAAAGTAAATTTTAAAATGATGTTTGTAAAAGTTATTGCAAGGAATTTTTATGGCTGACGCCATGCAGAAATTCTGACTCTTCGTTGGAACTCTGTTACCTCTGGTCTGACGTCAAACTTGCACACAAATATGCTTTTATCTAAGCTATTCCACTGTAGCTGTGGCTGAATGTTTATGGTCATTTCCTGTTGGACGTTGAAGTCATTCTGCCTCCATTTTAAGATGTCGGCTTGAACAGAGTCCTGAGATTAATTCACTAACAGGAGACCTCTTTATTTAGTAGGATGCTTCTGAAGTCAAGTGGTTACAGGGAATCCAATAGATTCCCTGTAACCACATGTCCTTACAATTCACAATTAAACCCCATTTTGTGTTGTTTTATCATTATAAAAGCCCCCACGCCCAAAAAAAACACCCTTTAGGATCTGGTTGGAACATCATAAAATATATAAAATCTCTAGAGGTGTGAATACTTTTGCAAGTCGTTTTGCTTTCAGAAAACGAGAATAATGTCTTTATGTGTTTGGGGGTTTTTTTCTGAGCAGTTCAAACCTTCTGAGAGCTTTTCCAAGGATCTGGCAGCCCCAAACTCATTCTCTTCATTAATAAAAGCTGCGTACATCCAGGGACCAGGTGCTTTGCTTGAAGACTCTTTCAGACGAGATGCAGAAAACGCTCTGGCTGTCATGTCACTGTCAGAGTTCCCAGTATTAATCAAGCAGATTTTACTTTACATTAAATCCACGGTGGAAAGCTTCGGATCGGTAAGAGCACAAAATAAGCCTCAGTGCTAGACATAAATAATAAAAACACTCAGTGCTTCTTGCCCCTTTTGTTTTAGTTCTCCAAAGAACACGGAGATGCGTTTCTTCGGACCCTGATGGAAATGCTCCAGGATGTACTAACCAGACTACAAAGTTTTGAGGAAACTACAAGTGCAGGCCCAGCCGTGGAAAACTCCCAGGAGGGATCGGACCTCTTCTTGGAACTGAACGAGCCACAAACAGCAGAATGCAGTAAAGAACAGGTTAGTGTGGGAGAAAAAAAAACAACCTCGTAAAGAAACTATTCAAAAAACTTTCAGCTTAACTTATTCTAATCGAAATCACCTGTGTTTAGGTTGTTGTTTCAGCTCTGGGCTCCGTCTTCAAGCATCCGTGTCTGGAGCAGTGGTTTCTGGCTCTGGAGCTGGCTGCGTTGCCTCCTCACTCTCTGAAACCTGTTGCACTGAAGCGCTTATGTGCGCAGCTGACGGAGCGAATCCTGAGCCTGCTGAAGATCAGCGCTCCTGCTCTCGCCGAACTCAATCACCTGGAGCTTATTTCTGGCTACATGGCGGCTGTAGAACGGGCTGCGTTGAAGGAACTGGTGGAAAGGGGTTCCTGCCCTGCAAAGACGCCCTCCACGTCTTTCCAGGCGCTCCTTTCTTTCCACGGTTACATGGACTCTAGTAATCTCCGAGAATTGGTGTCTAGGCTGCTTTTCCTGCCTCAGGAAAGACTCATCTGTCCCAGCGCTGAAGAGTCGCAGTCTGAGCTCAGCGTTTACGGGCATGTAGCTCTGAGGATCCTCACAGAGTCTAACTCTGCTTCGTCTCAGAACCAGAACACATTTCTGACACAAGCGCACCTCCACGGCTTAGGTGCTCTTCTTCTGTCCTGCTCCAGCCCTGAGCTGGACGCCTTCCTGCTGCAGGCTCTGTCCAGCAAGCCGGGCAATGCCAAGCTTATCCACACAGATGTGCTGCTGCGCTGCCTGCGTCGCTCTCGCCCAGACTCTCTGGCTGTCGCCTCTTTGCTGCTGCAGAACAGCTCGTCTCACCGCCTCTGCTTTGAAATGTGGTGTGAAGAACCCGCCAATATGGAGATGTTGTCAGAGACAAAGGCTTTCCTCCCGCTTATCAATGCCTATTTAAAGGTGGCGCAAAGAGAAGACCCAGCCGGACCAAAAGAGGGTGTGTTCTGATTTATTTTATGTAGTTTTGGGGATTTTTTTGTTCTTAAATTTAAATTTTCATTAATTAAAATCCCATTTTCTCCCCTCCACAGTGCAAAAAGAGGTTTTAAAAGCCATGAAACAGGCACTCCTTCCAAAGTTTTCTCAAAGTATTCTGGGAAACCTGAGTGAGGACCATGGAGTCCACCTTGTAGAAGCTGCTGCGAGTCTGATCAAACTCTCTGCGGACGTGAACGACATCCGAGGTTTGATCAACGATCTTCCGGATTTTCTTCAAAAGCCAGAACGTTTTGAAAGGTAAAGTGTTCAGACATCACAAAGTACATTAAGGATGTAGTTAGCAACTATTTATTCTATTGTTTATCCTGAGGATCGACTTAATAAAGGCTAAATAAAAATACAGAATATGAACTATGTGAATTCTGGGTAGAACAAATTAATGACAACATTTTTCTTTGTTTTTCCATGTGTTTGCTCAACCATTTCCCTGCATTGTGGTAATCTTCACACTGTTCTTCCTAGGGTTTTATTTTAACCATGGGTTTATTTTTATCACCTTCCCATAAACACCTGTTTTCCTTTCTCTTCAAAATGTTACTCTTCTTTGTTTTTGGTTCATCATGATATCCCAAGACAATACATTGACATATTTGAGTGTGACATGACAGAATATACTGTAAAAACCGTTTTGTTGTTTTTGTTTTTTCAGATGGAATCTAGTAGACATTATAACAGAAAAGCTAACTGATGGCACAGAAGAGCAAAAAAAATGGAGGAGATCAATTGTCGCTGCCGCCTTAAAGTGTTTAATAGCCTCTTACTGCTGCTCTAAAGATCAGACTGCCTCTCCATCAGACCAGGAGGAGGGGATCTTAAAAAGACTGCAACAATTGCTGGTGGGTTTAATATCCTTATTCATACAGTTAAAAAAATAAATAAATATGTATGTATATATATATAAGTTTTTTTTTTTTCATTTTAAGTAATTAAATTCTATTTTTTCATACAGGAATCTGCTGAAGATGTCAGTGTGTCTGACTGGAACAGCTTTGTCAAAAATGGATTGAAGTAAACTATACATCCAAATGCTTTTTTCCATCAAATACCAATGAATTTCTACATTTATCAATGACTTTCTGATTTTCTTAAATATTATAGGTACCGTTACTGTGATCAGCATTTCCTCAACACCTTGAGCAGTCTGTTGGAAGTTATGTATGGACGTGCAGAACAAAAGGAGCTGATTCCTTTGTCCTCTCTTCATCTGATGACCACAAGCCATTCCAAGTTCCTACCAGTTATGCTGGACTCCAGCGAAGAGTCTAACAAGTATCAAGTCAAAGGTTGAATTTCATATTAGAACATTTTATTTGCAGCCAATTTAGTCATTTATTTACTTTATTGTTGGACATAAATATTCATTTTACTCTCTTTTCAGAAACATTAGTTTCACTACTTCTGTGTCTGGTGGAGAAATGTCCAAAGGTGTGCAATATAAATCACTTTACTGTACTTTTGGCAGCCTATGGAGCCACGCTTTCAACTTCAGGTAAAAAAATACAAATAATTCCGGGATGGATCAGCATGTAATTTCAGATTTTATGCGCTCTCATCTCTCCACATATGTTGCCTTGCAGATCAAAAACTGTTGATGCTTCTTCGGCAATATGAAAGACACCAAGTCAGCTTGCTGAAATTTCAGTGAGTTTGATTTATTATTTTAGTATTTTATGTGGCGCCCAGAAAGAAGCACACTTGTTTGATCCAATTACTGAGCGTGAGGTTTCTTGTGCAGCTCGCTCCTGTGGGGCCCTGCGGCTGTAGAGCATCACAAAACCAGGAAAACGCTGGGAGCCTCTCTGTGGAAGCAGCCGAGCTCGGACGACGTGTTGGCGCTGCTGGAAGCCGACAAGATGCTCCAAACGGTTTTGAAGTTTCCACAGCGGCGCAGAATCATCCCCCAGGTACGTATTTCTAATTGTGTTTGTTTTGTAAATGTACCATTTCGGAAAAGATTGCGGTGAAAGTTGAGTTTCCGCCTAGCCAAAGTGGTTTTCGAATGTAATTTTTCTTTATGCTTCTCATTCAGGATGGTACCAAGCAGCTGTATAGTGATGACAGAGTGAAGAACCTGGGGGATTTGTATGATCCGTGTTACCTTTTGCCGCTTTTCAGTGCTATATTGCGACCAGGTGAGATGTTCTAATGCAAGCTGTCGTTGAGAGAAATATGTCTACCTAATCAAATCAACTTCATTTGTGAAGCAAATTTAAAACAATATGGTTAACCAATTTGAAGTACAATCAACCCTCTAAAAATTAAGAAAATTACTCTGAATATGTTTCATTCACTGGAATCAAATTAAAAGTGCCGTGGTATTAAAAATTGTACAAACAGGGTAAAATAAATGTTTTTTAAGCATAAATAAAAGATGGTCACTTGACTGACAAAGGGACAATGCTCAAAAAAGCTCTATCTAACTACCTTTACCGACTAATCCAAAACAAAGAACTTCTGTCTATTCAAGCAATGTAAGAACTCTAGCATTAAAAAGACACAAAACGTATATTCCAGGATGAGCCAATGTACACATAAAAAAAAGCCGTAAAATCTGACATGTTTCTGAGATGCAAGAAACAATTCTTTACCTAATCAGGTTATTCGACCTTAAATAACAACCGCCAGGACTGTCTTCTGTATAACAATAACATATTTGACCAAATGTAAAATACGATCAAAAGAACGCAGCAGGAATGCATATATAATATATAATAATGTGATGTGAAATGACATTAATGCAAAATCCAACCCTTCTTTTGCTCCATGACAGAATGTGTTATTGACTGCTGTAAATTCGTGTCCTGCCACGCCCTCGGAGTAACCGTGATGGCTCTTAGCAGCTTTGATGCGGACGTGAGAGCCGCAGCATACCATGTACTGGCCTGTTTCTACCAACATCTGGAGGGCGCTCGGTTCAGGGAGAAGAGACAGGTATGTGGTGATGAACACCGTGTGGGTTTGGGAATGACCTCATAAATCTTGACGACTTTTTTTTTTCTTTTTTTCCAACAGCTGCTGTATTTGATGGACAACCTCAAGAATGGAATCCCAAAGCAGAATCAGAAGCTTCCATTTGTCCTGGCTGTTTATATCAGTAAAGTGGCTCAGCAGATGCTCCGACCCGGTGTGTTATCCCTGAACCTTTGGATTTAGTCCCTGACCGCTCTTGTTTGAACCTCGTTACTTCCTGAAACATCTGCTAATGAAATTAGCTCATGACTATTTCTTTAAACTTATTTAATTGAATCCATTTGTTGCTTTTGCTGTTTAGGACTGATGCCATATGCATTTCAGGATTACTGAACTTTACTTTCTGTCTCTGTGTTTCCTTAGAGGACCACATGTATGTGGTGTTAAACAAATTTCTGCTGTCACGCCAAAATTTAGACTTGAGAAGAGTTCCAGATTTCTTCAAGCTGTTTTATGGTTTTGACCTGGAGGTAAATCATTCAAATTTTTTTTAAAATCACCTTTATTTAATGGTGGATGAGAAGTTGGATATTTCTGGAGTAAATAAAGGACTAAATAAACTTTTTCTGCATCAACAGCATGTAACCTTCATATGTTTGCTTGTTCAGCTCAACCTTTTTTCAGTGGGATGTTATCTTTTTCTGGGGAAGGGTAAGGACAGCTGTGGGGTTGACTTATCCTTTTTTTCCCGCCCTTTAGCACAAAGTGGAGCGTGAGTGGATCCTGAATCTGCTGCGAGAAGGAATAAGTGATGGACCCAGCTATGATCTCTACCGCCATCAAAGTATCTTTCAGGTCCTTTTGGGTTTCAGCAGCAGCCCCCTGTGCAGTGAATACATCCAGGTACACAGAGCTGCAGACGTCAAAAATAATTACCTGTTTTTGTTTAATTTTCATGATGTTTGATTATTTTAATACTTTGAACTATTAGGTAGTTGGGAAAACATTCCTGAAGATTATTGGCTCTGTAAAATGCAAAGAAATTAAGTGATGTTGATATGTAAATCTTCACTTAGGCACAGATAATCAAGGTGTTGTGTCAGGCTGCCCATGTGCCAAAAGCAGTTTATAACCTCACCAAGAGCTGCGGACTTCTGAGCTGGATGATGCAAGTAGTTGACAAGAAGTAAGTTATCATATTTCTGAATACTTTGGGGGATTAAACGGCATAATGCGCCTCAAAAGCTTTCACTCCCTCTAAAGTTTTTCTAATTGGAGGAATGTGAGAACCATTTAAGCTAATTTAATCTGTGTGGTATTAACTGTTATTTGAAGGCCCAAGAGATTTTTTAAAGACCAACCAACCAACAACCACAGCAGACAGGTCAGGGATGCAGGAATGCTTTTGATCCAAAGCTCATGTTGGAAAATAAGCTATGGCTCAAACCGGACAGCCATTATTTATGGAGAAGTAGAAAGCCATTGTTGAAAGAAACCGTAAGAGATTCTATTTGCTGTCTGCAACCTAATCCAATTGAGAATTTGTGATAAAAATTTAGTGAAAGATTGATTACATTTTTAAGTATTTAAATGTGTACATTTAATCGAAATATATCTCAAAAGATGCAAACGGTGTTTTGGCAAAGTAGTAATTCAGGGGCGTTGTCAAAACCTGACACATTTTCAGATTTTTGTTTGTAAAAGATTTTCCTTTGTAAATGTTGGTTGTAAGTGTAAAAATGGGAAAGAGTTAAAGTGCTATGTATTCTTTATGATCTGCTTCACATTTGCAACAATAATCTGTTCTTCTGCAGGACTCTGACCCAGCAGACGGTATCCGCGGCCATTGATCTGCTTCATACTCTGTGGTTTACCAGCCTTGGGCTGAAGGAGAAGGTTGGTGGAAATGGCGCCACCTTGTCCACTGAGGATGAACCTCTGTGTCTTCCACTCCCACTCATCAGTGAGTTTCTCTGTGTGGCTTTGACCATCAGCAGACACCTCAGGTAAAACTTCATGGATACCAAATACATTCAGCAGTGAAAGTGCAAGCTATAGCATAAATACAGAATGTCTTTTGGTCATGGATGCCGGTGTTTGTGTGATCTCTTCTTTGCAGGTTGGGTGTGAAGGCCGCTCAGTTAAGCCTGTTTGTTCAGACTCTTGGCTCCGTCCTCGTGCATCGGGGCAGCGTTCTCCACGTCAACAAACAAGCAGACCGACTCACTCTTCATCCCCAGCCACTCTCCTCCACTGAAACACTCTCCCTGCTCTTCTGCTGGGCCTCCTTGTCCCACAACAGCATCATTCTAGCCCAAATACAAGCCCTGTCTGAAAAGCACAGAATAAAGGAATTAATGGGTGAGTGGTGAAAAATGTTATGGGAATTGGCCGATTCTTCCAAAATGAAGGACATCTAGACTGATTTATCAGTGCACCTCTGTTTACACCTGAAATTAAATGTGCTTTATCTGGATTTACCTGTGATAGATCAACACAAAATAGTGTATGATGAGGAATTCTAGAGTCATGATTTATTACTTTAGCCTTTTTCTAGTCATAAAATGTGAAAGTGTGGCAAGCATTTTTACCACCTGAGTCAGTTCTTTGTGCAAACGGGCAATAGCTGTAAGTTACTGTTATGCCAGCCTTTGCACATAAAACGAATAAAATTCTTGCCCATTGGTCTTTTCAAAGCTACCGTATTTAAATAGATGCCGTGTAAGACAGTTTTTGATTTTCTTCCAAAATTGTCTTCTCATCATCTTTCACCAGAATCCCGTAGAAAAGTATCCTCATTACATGATTCTGCAACTACCGTGTGTCATTTTTTTCTATGTCCACTCAAAATATGATAGAGGTTTTAGGGTTATGAAAGCAGCAGTGAACACTAGATAGTCATTGTTTCATGCTGTGGCATTATGATTTATTTTAATTCTCTTATCTTCAGGTTTAGGGAAGCATAAGGTGCGAAGTAAGGGTCGCCTTACCTTTGAACGCGCCCGAGATGGGAACGCCTCAGAGGACAGCAGGACTGCGGAACAAGAAGAGAGTCTTCTGACAGGCTGCAGAGTTCACCTCAGCAGTGTGTTTGTTTACTGGCAGCCTGTGCTTCAACTGTCAGAACCACCGTCAGCTCAGCCTGGAGGCAAACTGGATGCCAGGCACTTGGCCTGCGATACCGCGCACCTGCTTACAAAATGGTCCCTGAGGTGGCTGGTAGAGGACGGGTACGACGAAAACAGAACAAAGGACTTCCTGACCTGGCTTGAAAAGGCTGTGATCAAACACAGGGAAATCGTGGATGTTTTGATGCTCGATCCTGGCGTGAAAGCTGACCTCCTTCAGCTCTTCCATGACACGTTCGAAGCGCCGGGTCACGCCAGCACGGAAACCTGCCGGCTCTTCGCCGACATCATGATTCGCTTATTAGAGATGCGAGGCCAGCTTCCGGAGCTCCATCGGGTCATTGTCTCTGCCTGCATGTCTGATCAGGACCAGTCTAGACATGGTGAGAACCTGACGGCTTATTCTGAGACGGTCCATAATTTAAATGAGCAGAAGTGCTATTGGTACCCCTCATGAAGTTGGTGTCTAAAAAGTAATAAACAGCTGTAAATAACTTTTTTGCAGCAACTTATCATCACATATACATAGTGTTTATGAGCTGCTTAAAAATGAACTGTAAGTATTTTGCCTGCCTTCAATGTGTGAAAGACAAAAAACATGCAATTCAGGGAAAGAAGTTGTGTGTTGATCTTTCTGAGTCACGAAATGGCTTAAGAATTTTTAATATATAGTACTGGTATCTGTTGATTTACTTTCATTTTAAGTTTCATTGGTTCCAACTGTTACACAGCCATATAAAATGGACGTCAACAGATACAACAGAAGCTAAGGGAACTTTTCCTGCTCTAAAAGACAAAAATCAGTACATATGTATATATTTTTTACCTTTATTTATACATGTTGTCACATTGAGATCCAAGATCTCATTTACAAGATAGACTTGTTTTTATAAAGCAAACAAGCAAAAACAAATTACAAACACAGCAACAAAACCAGTATTTAGAAAATTTGACTCGATTCAGCAAGCTAACAAAGTACACACTAAAAATAAGAGCAAGTTTCATTAGATGTTTTCTGTCTTTTTCAATTTGAATTGTCCCATAGGAATCAAAGTTCAGATCCTGCTGTAGAGTTTATGATAATTGGCATTGGTATAGACACACACAACGCTACTCTTTTGTAGTGAGCTGGGGTTTTTTCTTCTTCTTTGCAGAACCAGGACTGTTTTTGTTGTCTTTGTACATCCATGAGCTGTGGAGTGGATCATCTTCAGCAGACCTGTTCCTGTCCCACATCGCCTTGGTGACCAGAACCCAGCACAAAAGACAAAAAGGGTCCAAATCAACAAGGGTCCAAACAGCCATCGGAGCCATTTGTAGTGAAATAATTGAGATGAAAATTTAATCAAATGCTTGAAAATGTCTCTTACAGTTTGGCAGACTTTAATTTTGCTTCTTTAGTTTTTTATCTGTTTAGTTGTTTATTTCCCTCTTTGCAGAGTTCTATTTGTAATATGTATATGCAAACTACTAATCTTTTATCTACAATAAAATAGACAATCTAGACAATCTGACCATTTTCTATTATTTTTGGAATAATTGTCATGTACACATACTCCCATGTAATGCTTACATAACATCTGTGTAAACAACAGCCTTGTACCTTGTAAGTAAAAGGACAGGAACAATTAATCATTCGCATGTTATTCCTAAGCACATAGTAACTTTAAAGTGTGCTGGTTTTTTAAATAAATTTGTATTTGCCAACAAGTTTTACTAACCTTCAGTATCAGCCAGTGGTGAAGCAGCTGAGGTTTTGTGGTGATGCTTGATTTTAGATTTGTTTATCCTGGATTGAGCATAATAGCACATTTTAACACAGAGATGTAAGTAGAAACAGATCAATTTGCATAATGTATTTGGGTGAAAAACCTTTACTCAAAGCCACTGTTCCAATATATGTGCTATACTTACTTTGGCAACTTCACACTGAGAGACATTAGGTTCAAAATGAGAAAGAGAAATCCCACAAAAGCAGCCAGAGATACCCAGAGTATTATGACAATTGAGTCTGAAAAGAAAGGACATTGTTATTGTTTAATTTTTTTACATTTTTTTACAAGGATAAGAGGGGAAAAAAGGGGAATTAATAAAAACTTACATTTATGGTATTTCAGCTGGCTCTCATCCACAAAAACAGGATCCAGATAATCCAAGTAGTACTCCCATTCATACAGAGGAGCACTGGTGGAGTTCCCCAGAACAGCAATAGTGTCATTTTTGGAGAAAAAGCTTGCTGTTCTGTTTCTAGAGAGAAGAGCCGAGGTCGATCCAAACATTGTAAAAACAAAAGAGCCAGAAGAAAAATGATTAATTTATGCAACCCAGGAATTAATCCAACTCGTGTGTTTGAGTGGTCTTCAGTTCATTCTTCTGGCAGGTTTGAGTACAGAGCACTACTGGAGGTGCGTGTAGTACCTACAATTTGACACACGAGGGCGTGTGAGTCGTTCGGTGGGGAATTTTTTTTAAATTTAATTAGCTGTAAAGGGTAATGAGTCTCATCTTACTACATATCCTTAATTAAATACAATGAAAACATATCAAAAGATTTTATGTTATGTTTTACATCTTTGAGCGTCTCTTTTAGTATTTAACCCTAGTTTTAAAAAGTCACTCTCCACATCACCCCTCTATATTGTGAAATTACAAAATTCCTAACGTTCCCGTTCATTAACTGAGTTTTCACAAAAAAACCCTCAAATATTAAATACGAATTCATAAGCACGGGCAAATTACATCTGCAATGAAAGGAAAATATTATATCAGTGGAGAAATTCAAGTGTAACATTTCCTTACAAAATGTGAAGTCAATATTGATATTAACCGCGCCTTTTTTTCTCTGCTACATTTGAAACAAACTCCAATCTTGTATTAGCAATTCACATACAGCAAAACTGCTGTGATATTTCCAGACTTATTCGCTCCAGATATCGGAGGTAACGACTGTGAAACCTCTGACTCCCAAACAGCAGGGGGAGCAAGGTAGCAAATGTCAAAACATTCATATTTTAATAAAACTCCCTAATATGCCATCTGTTAATACCTTAGTCGGAATTTGCTCTTTTCCAGGGTCACCTAAGATTAAAAGTTAGTCAAATATTTTCACCCCAGAAAGGACGTAGTTCCCGTTTCGTATTTCCGCTTCCTGTGCAGCTCCGACAGAAACATTTCTGCACCTTAACCCTTGTACAGGGCTATTCCTAGCTATTAGCTTAGCCTCTCCTGAATTCGGATTCTAGAAAGCCACTTGGCACAATTTGCTGTAATGTTTTTGGCTACACAACTTTATATAATCGTTTGTAGTTAGTTTAGTTCAATGAATGTGTGAGTCGGACTGTTTGCATTAGAAACAAGCCGGAATGGATGCCGTGAACGCGTTCAACACGGAGGTAAGTTTTTACTCCCAAGCTAAACCGTTGAGCTAAGCTAACTACTATCCGTTCTTTTCGTTTACCCGGTGAGATCTATAGAAACAGAATACGTCAACTCACATTTTTAATTTAATCGATATTTTTTAAAGATGCACGTCATTTCTTTGTCTGTAACCTAGTTTTAATGTTTGGATACTGTTATTAAGGCCAATAATATTGGGCTACAGATGATAACAAACTCCTACACAAACTTAAGGCGAATGTTCAGAAAACGACGGCCTTCTAAATACAGTTGGAAATAGAAACGAACGAGTGGTGAATAGTTAAATCGCTGTCTCGCTTTTACTTATTGCAGCTTTGATATTTTTTAAGAAATTATTCCGAACGTATAATTTGTTTGTCGTGCATCCTCAAACCAAACTGCAAAGATCGCATGTGTGACTACAATAGAACTTCTTATAAGCATACATTTTATTGTATGCGCTGTTTAAGAAGGTATGTAAACACGCGCGTCTGGCGCCTTTTCCACCGAGCTGGTTTTAGTCTGTTGCTGAAGTTTACCGTACTTAACCACACTTCTATTGACACAACAGCCTCAATATTGTCCCCGGATCCATTTTCTGTTTCTGACTTCTTCTTTTTAACCTTGTTTTAATGATCCCACGGTGGTGTTAATAAATCTTGCGCTAGAAGCTTCGTTTTAACTTCCGTTTTCTAGCGCTGGTGGTGCTGATAAGAGATCAGCTGATCGGGATTGTAAAAGTCCAGAAGCAACGCTCCATACATAAATCAGTATTGGGGTATAACTATATCGTCTCCAAATTCCGTAACAAAAGTATTTTTTAAATCATTTTCCTTTTTTTCCCTCAAAATCTCTTTCTTTTTCTTACTGTTTATTCAATATCACATGCTGTTCTTATTTTTTCTTTAATTATGTAAAGCGCCTTGAAATGCCTTGCTGCTGAAATGTGCTATACAAATAAAATTTGATTGATTGATCTATTTCCTGGAATACTGGAGTAAAAACCAAACTACAAACTACAGCATTAAAAGAAGGTTTAAGCAGATGTTTTTAGTTAATCGATTGGAACTAATCTAACAAACCTTTAATCTGCACAGTGATGCGGTTGATTCCTGGCTGAAGGTTTTACTGTATGGAGTTTACATGTTCTCCCCGTGAATACTCTGGCTAAATTTTCATTAGTTTGTCTCTGTTTTGCCCTGTGATGGGCTGACAAGTGGTGTACCCTGTTGACTGCTGGAGATGGGGACTAGCCCCCTGCAAGGATAAGGATGTTGGATAACAGCTGGGTGGATGACATCGTTAATCAACAATTAATATTAAACTAACTAACTGTTTGCCTTCCTAATCTAATCTCTTTTATTCATTCAGTTGTTTGCTATGATTGAGATGAAGCCTCCAATATCCCGGGCTAAAATGATGTCTGTTACCAAATCAGCTATTAAAGCCATTAAGGTAAATATGTATAAAACACTCATGAAGGGAAAAAAAACTGCTTACTATGATATGATTTACATATTATATAATGTAATATATACATACTTTTTCTGGTACTGATTTCTATTTCTTTTATTCAGCTGTACAAACATGTTGTCCAGATTGTTGAAAAGTTTATCAAAAAGGTAAGTACATTTGTCTAATTTTTTGGTTGTTTGTCCTCAATTTTTTTTATTAGAAAAGGCCCTCAACATATAATTATCTATGAGATAACAAATATGCTATAGAAACCTGGTTGACATAAAATATTTATTAAAGACAGAAAAACAAAAAAGTAGTTTAGATCCAGATGGAATGTTTGCACTCACTCCATATTGAACACAGTAAAATGCTTCCTTTTGCTTTGAGACTACAAAATAGGTTCTTAATTTTAAACTTTATCTTGAGAATATTTGAAAATGTTTTATTTTTTTTCTTTTTCTTTGTTTTCTTTCTCTTTAGTGCAAGCCAGAATTGAAGGTTCCTGGTCTATATGTGGTTGATTCCATTGTCCGGCAGTCACGCCATCAGTTTGGTGTTGAAAAGGATGTTTTTGGACCCCGGTTTTTAAAGAACTTCACAGATACTTTCCGAAACCTTTACTGCTGTCCGGAGGATGACAAGGTACTACTCGTACTTTTAATGGGGGTTTTTGTACTCGATTCAGATATTTGTAAAACTTCAATGTCTGAATATTTTTTTCTTTTCAGAATAAAATTATCCGAGTTCTAAATCTCTGGCAGAAGAATGGTGTGTTTGATATGGAGATCCTTCAGCCTCTAATGGATATGGCTAGTGGCACCGTTGTGGCACATTCTGCTGCAGAAGGTAATGAAGTGTTAACACATGGTATCACACATAAATGTACTTAAAAGAAACATAGTGTCTTTCATACTTTGGTGAGTAATATTCCTTTGCTAAATAATGTAATATTTCTGTTCTGAGCAGTTCCTGTTGACCTCCAGCCAGAGACTACGCCTCCGACCGGTAATGCTTCAGACGTACCTTCTGTCCTACCCACTCCAGAAGCTTTAGCTGCTGTGGCACAACTCTTTCAGTCCTCTCACGCTCAGGAAGTAAGTGATAAACTGTTTTAGATCTCCATCAAATAAGCCAAGATTTTGTTTAGTAACATTTCATTTTGATCACCAGCTACAGAGGATGCTCCAGAACTTTCAGCAGGCTGAAAGGACAGTTGGAACGTCTACAAATGCAAATAACATAACAAACCAACATCAAATGCCAGTAAGCCAACCCTACCCAAGGACTGATGCTGTGAAGAAAGGTTCTTTAGCTGAGGTATTGATAACTCTCTGTGTCTCAAATGTTTTGAAATTCAGTCCTGTCATTTACACTTTTAATTTTTTTTTTCAGAAACTTCTTGACCGATTTGACTATGATGATGAACCTGAGGATATGGCAGTGTCAGACGGCAACACTCAGACACAGTGAGTGCTAAGGACAAAAACATATCAAAGCTAAAGATGAAAATTGCTAGTTAATTTAAATTTCTACAAATTTAGTTTTTTGTCTTTTTGTTTTCTTTTTTTCCCCCATTGACTTGTGTTAACTGGCAGGTCCAGTATTTATCTGTCTATTTGTAGAAGCAAAAAATATGGATGAAAGTAAAAATACAAACAAAAAATGCAAAGTTAAACAAAAAACTATATTTAAAATGCACTTCTTCTGAGAACATGGTCTAGCATAAGAAAATCTCTACCAGAGCTATAAGTCTTTTTGAGTGATTTTTGCCATTCAAAATTTTGAAGTCTTAATATTTCTTAAAATTATAATACAAAAGTTATAATTTTATTTTCTGCCTTACAAAGAATGAGGTTTACTGTGGCAAAACAGGCTTAGAAACTCAGATTTAAGATCATTTGAAAATAAAACGGCAGTAACGGAGCAAGCTCAAATTATCTTGGCTAAGTAAATGATTGCTTAGCTCAACAGAATTAGTTTGAGATTCTTGAGATAATTTTGCAGAATTCTCAGCTCATAAACAGTTTGCGATCTTGTTATCTTTATGTAGTTGGAGAACTGGCTCATAGATATTTATAGCTAAGACAGATGGCCACTGAGTGTTTAAGTGAATGAATTTTAGCCCGCCATCCAGTTTTTATGACTATTGTTTTATATGCAGCTTTTTGTACAATTAAAATTACATATTAAACACTATATTTAAGTGTTTTTGCAGTTGAAAGAGTTACTGATTGTGAAAAGGAATTTTAGTGTCATTGTATGTTCATTGTATGTTTTAACGTGTTAATGTGTGGCTTTGTCCTGACAGAGGTATACCTGAAAACATGTCAAACCAGTTCCCTGTTCAGATGCTAAACACAGATGCTCACCCTGATATGTTGAGTCGGTCTAGAGACACAAAGGTAAATTTGTTAAAAACAAAATATAAAAAATGTACAGAATAATAACTTATTCCAAATTTGTCGATATTTTACAGCAATGTTATGTGTTTGTGGGAATTTTTCTTAATTTGTGTTTTTTATCTGTTTCTCAGCATAGTGGAGGAATGAGTCATGTTGAACAAAATTTGACACCCGATGGATTTAATTCTGTGAAAGAGTCTGAATCATGGGTAAGCTCGCCAACTTTAAGACCTTATGTTTAGTTGAAACGATACAATTGCTGATTATTCTTTAAATAAAATTTGTAACAATTAGCCTTTTTAAATAAGGAAAATGGTTTTTCAAAGTGTCTTTGTTGTCTGTGTCTAACAGGAAAATTCAAGGGAAAATTCTTCCATGAGGCAGGAGGGGAGAGACAGAGACTGTGGTGCGAGGTCCAGATCTTCTTCTAGGTAATGACTGTTCATCACTTATAAATGTACAAATAATAGAATTTTTTGCGGTTAGGTCAACTTTAGCTTATGAAGGTCTTTGTTGTACTAAATTTACTGCGATAAGCAGTAATATTATCAGCTCAGCTCTCAGTAATAAAGCAAAAAGCAATTTTCAAAGGTTCATGTTGCAATAAGAAAGAATTATAAGAAGAATGTTTTTTCTGTTGCTGGTACCATAAGAAGGCAGTGATGTTAAGGTTATTTGAAATCAGCGAAGAAGATCATATTAAGACTCAGTTTGCTCAGCAAGGCTTCACTTAAAAGCTGGCAGACACTGATCTTTGAGATGAGTGTTGAGTCCAGGTGTTTCAGAGAAGCTTTTATAGATGCTATTGCTGCATTTTGCAATAACCTGAGGCATCCAAAGTTTTCAGTTTAAGGCACCATGTATGTTTTTTTTGTGGTTTTTTTAACATGAAAAATATTTTATTATTTTTTAAATGTAGCCCTAAGTAGCCGGCTAAATCAAGGTGGGTAGAGCTGTATTGAAAGGATCTCTAGTCCAGACTTACTGAGTGCTATCGCCCGTGAAGAACTTTTTAAAGAACACTGAGGAAAATCATGTATTTTTGCAAACTTACTTATAACAGTCTACCTGGGAAAAACAGGTGAGGTGGAGTAGAACAGCCGAGGGTTCTCCCATTATCTCAGACGTCACATAAAGTTCTGTGTGGTTTTGTTAATGTTGTCAATGCCAATCACTTCAGTTACAACCTTGATTAGTCATTGTTTCATTTGTTTTGCTGGGAGTATTTCTGTTTGGTTATTGTTTATCAGGTGTTAATGCTTAAAGAGAGTTATTATGGAATTTAGACTTTTTCTGCGCTTATTGTCATTCCCTCATCAAAAACACATACCTGGACCGTTGCTTTGACGCATTGATGCACGATTAAGAAATCTTTGAATCTCCCATGCCAGCCATTTTGGGGGGCCTTAATCCCTTCTCATACTATGCACCACCTATTTCCCAAAGCTCCTCCTTTGAGCTTCAGACTAGTGGCAGCAGCAATTAGCAAACACCTGGTGAGCTCATCGTGCATAAAACCCTTCCTTTAAGCATGTTTTCAATTCACGCAAATGTTGATTCAGTCTGTGTTCCAAGGGATTCACTGATAGTTTTAGATATCTGGAAAGCTATTGCTCAGTTTGCAACAGAAACAAAGTTTCTACACCACATGTAATGGCATTATCTAGTAGGGAAAGTTAATATAAAAGCTAAGCTTGTGACTTCCTGGTTATTTATTGAACTTAATATAATGCTGAAATCTGACATTCCATTTTGAGTCTGAATCTAAAGTAATGTATTTAAGCATATTGGAAACAAATAAATTGCAACATAATTTTAACATGCTGGTGAAGGTTCTTAGATAGAGCTAAGGGTTAAGTGTGCAGTTTAGAGATGCAAGGGAGACACTCACCAAGTACTTTCTCTTTTTTTTTACCTCCAAGGTCACTGAAACAATCCCAGGAGTCATTATGCAGTGTATAAAACTCAGTTGTGTCAGAGAGATAACAAGTTGGTGTTACTGTTCTCAGAACGGAATGAGCATAACTAGGGTGAATAACTGCGATTTAGGTTTGCCTGTGGTTTTGAAGAAGTCGAGGTACAAGACCAGTGGAGTGCCTGAAATGTGACCTATTAAAAGATTAGTTTGTTTTTTGGTCTGTATGGAAAAAAAATCAGAAACCTGACACATTGCTCAATGACTTTATGATCTATGTTGAAAGTATGTTATAATACTAATTATTTTGGAGATTTTGGGCAGGGGTGCTACAGCTTATTGTAGATGCAGGTACAGCAATGGCAGTCCATGATTTGAATTGAAATGCATTGGGTGCCAAACAATGAAGGATGAAATAAATTTAAAATGGGTACCGGTATTTTATTCATCCTTGAGAGGATTTAGACATACAGATCCCATTTGTCTTGGTGGTTATAGTTGTTACCAAATGGCCATCACACCCTTGGCACATGACCAAAGTAGGATTTTAGCAGTCTTTAGTAAATGTGATGCCTAAATTCCCCTAAAAAGGATTTTTTTTATTACACGTATCTAAACTAGTCCCAAAAGAAATACCTTCATTAATTAAATCAGAATCAAATGATATATTTTGTCATTACATAGACATTTTCTGAAGACTAACATTTCTTTTTAAAATGTTTTTTTATTGCAAAATTAAAATATTTTGCACAAGACCCAAAAAACAGAGTTTTTATCAACTTGATCAAAATCAAGGCTTTAAATATTTAACTCCACATAAAGAATTTAAAAGTGTTCACTTTCTGAAATAACTCTAAACATTAAGATGTCCCAAGATAACATGACCTTTTCTTTGAGACAACCATTTTGTTTACTAACATCTCGACTAGGAGAATTACTTCTGGTTCCACTGTCTGACTGAGGGCTGTTATGAAGAAGTGATGTATTGTGTCCAAACCAAAATGTTATGGAAACATAAGCACTTTTAAATCAAGTTGCCCACTTGAAACAGTATTTTAGGCTGAATATATACTTCACAGATACTAGAGATAAATCAACAGACTTTGGAACCAGCTCAAATAAAAAATAAATATTGCAATGTTTGGTTGTTGCCTAATTATCCAAACTGGTCCTTAATGATGCCTTCTGAGTTGTTTTGGTAGCATTTTCCAAGGTTGAGAATGGCTTAAAACTGCAATTCACAGCCTGAGATGAGACGGGGCTGCAGAGTCGGCGTTGGAAAGATTAAATCTAAGGCCACCTCCTATGTTTAGTTTTTTTTCCATGATAAACTTAAATAACTTTTTTCACTTCTATCGAACCGCCTGTGTTCCCTATCCAAAATGTTTACATTGCTGTCCTCCAATTGTCGCTTGTCTTTGAGATGTAGCGGAATTGCTGTTTCTTGAACCAATATTTGCTCTTCTGTGTTGGGCAGTCCATTTGTTTAGCTGCTGTTTAGTTTCTCCAGTGTAGAACTCTGAACAGGCCATGCTGTGCTGGGCTGCATATAACACTGCTGAGCTTTGTGTTTGGGTGTTTTATGCTTACAATAAACTAGTCTCTACCGGCAGGTTTTATGTTTACAATTCAGTTGAATATTCAGGTGGGAGGTCACATGTCACACTTAAGGTTTGCTTTAAATACTTTGCCATCTATTGATTTTAATTAAAAGAAAGGAAAAAAACAGACCTCTGCAGTCAGAGAGCTACCACTAATAAGGCTTCACTACCACTAGCCAATCAGACTGCACACCTGGCATGTAACTCAGAGCCAGCATATCCAACAGAAAAGAGGAGAGAGGGGAAAAATAAGCTATTTACCCATAAATACAAACATTTACTAAAAGCAAACAGTTGTTCCACACATTGATATTCTTATATAAACAAGTCCATTTGACACTACTCAAATTTTCAGAGACATTGAATTTTCGGTTTCAATTATCTGTTAGCCATAATTGTCAGAACTTCACAAAACAAAGGCTTGGAATGTGTCTCTATAGACCCTGTGAAGGACTGGCGACATGTCCAGGTTGTACACCACCTCTCACCTGTTGACACAAGCACAGGCGAGAGGTTAAAACTCAATGTTTTTATTGGGTGAGAAACAACAGTAGAAGTTAAAGACCTGTTTGAGGCTGGCTCTTCAAACTGGGAGATATAATGGCTTTTAGTGAATGATCTGGTGTATTTAACACAGGAGGTAGGCACCAGCATCCCTGGTGGCCCCACTAGGGATAAGCATGCAAGATAATGTGGATGTATTTCTGTTTGTGTGGTGATTCTATTTGTCACTTTGAGATGGCTGGCAAGAAATATTTGCACAACATTGTCATTCTTTAGCTGTACTAGTATATGAAGAATACAAGCCATTCATATAAACATCCAGATTTATTATTTCAACAAACCATACTTGTTCTGGGATGGGTATGTGCAAGATAAGTGTACAAAACCAGGAAAGATGTCCACTGACTTTAAAAGGTAATGCAATTGTATAAACATGCACTGAAAAAACTAAATAAACCTTCATCTGTGACTTTATGACTAAGGTTCCACTGAAGTATTGCACCCTGCCTTGGTCTTTTAGCAGCACTGACCTGTGTTACACTCTTGCTGAGAGTAAGGATCTTTTATACAGCCATATGCTGTAGCCTGGCTTTAAAGGAGCTTTTAATTGCAGCCACCATGAAATACGTTGGGTTTCATCAAGACTAATCTAAGCTTTTATGGCATCCTTCTGTCTCTACAGCTGTAATGTGTTATGAAGGGGCTTCTAAACCCAGAGCTTTCTCAATGAGTTTGAGTTTTTTTCACTGTTGAGTCATCATCAAATTCTGCTTACAAGTACATCCTGACTTGAGAGATTCTACATCAGTGAAAGCTCAACTGTCAGGATTTGTTCTGTTGCCACTAATCAGATAATGATAAAAAGGGTCAATTTTCATTTGAGAAATTTATTTTTCTGTTGCACCTAAACTATGTCTTTTATGTGTACCTTAGGTCACCAAGGAGAAGAAGATCGAGGTCTTCATCTCGCTCAAGGTGGTCAAGGCACAGACGCTCTCGCTCCAGAGAACGGCGCTGGAGATCACGCACGAGTTCAGAGGACCAGAGTGACAGAGAGAAGGACAGAGAACGCAGACAGAAAGGTCTTCCCAGCTTAAAGAGCCAAACTCTCAGTGGTATGTTCCAATACAGAAACAAGTCACTGAGTAATCTATTGTACAGCATTAAGTTAAACACAAATGTGCCACATGTGGTGGTAGTATCAGAAGTAGGTGTTGTCAATTCTTCATTGTTCTTTTGACGTTAGCTGGGTCTGGGTAAAATGATTTATCACATGTGTTTATGTAGGAAGTCTGCTCTGCCTCAGTGTACAGTAATGGACAAAGTTTTGGCAGTGACACAGGGCGTCTTTGACGTTTGTAATATTTTGTGTTTTCTTTTGATATACTAAACATAAAATAAAACATTTAGAGTTTAAAAGGCTTAAATTTAGCAAAAACCTCAAATAGTTTTAAAGACTTATTTATATTGTTGACCTTTCTTCTTAGCTTATGTTTTCAAAGGCTTGCTAGATATGAAACTGTAGGCATTTCATGAATTATAGTGGTTCCTTCTTATGTGATTGGGGTAGTGGAAACTTAGTCACAATGTGTCAGCATTTATTCATCCACTTGCTTTTTTTAGAGCATGTTCTGAGTTCTGAGACATTTCCTGTCTTCTGATTCTAAATTTACAATGTTAATTGTGTCTGGATTGATTTTGTTGGAGGCTGAAGCTACTTTTATTCAAACCAATGTGGCAGAATAGTATCCCCAGTTTTGTAGGTGACAACGTTACATTTGGATTCTGTGTGGTCGCTTTACTAGATTGCAAGACATGTGAACCATAGCAATACACTTTGTTTTTCCAAATGTCTCCAACAATCAGAATGAAGGTTCATCTGAAAAAAATGTAGCAGCAGCCCATGTAATTCTTGAAGACGTTCAGTCTGTTCTCAAGGTTTTTGTTGTAAAACATAAATGGCTATTTTTCTGTCCTTCTTGATAGAAGCCTATCGCACAAAAGACTCTTCCTCGCTCAAAGTTTATACTAAGTTGTCACCAACGTGGCCAATGTTAGCTCTATACTGGTGGCTATATGAGCTGTAGCACACTCTTTAGAAAGATACTTGATTTGAGCTTCTTGGGAATAATGAAACCTTCTTGACTCTAACTGGACCTCTCACTGTGAAGTTCTTGGAGTTCCAGAGCAGAAGTTCTTGGTGTTCCAGAGCAGACTTTTCCAAATGCTAGAAATGTCTCAACACACCTATTTGAGGATTTTATTTGTTGTGCACATATAATATAGTTGAAAGAAAATGCATATTGGGAAGCCGAAATACCTATACACAATGCTTCTTGACACATTATTGGCTGGTGTTTGCAAGGCAAACAATCGAGATGCCATTTATTTTCCTTGGTGCTGATTGATTGTACCAAGTTTGGAAATAAGACTGTAGATATTAAATTCCACTGTAGACTGTTTCTACTGTGCATGTTAATCCATAGTAAAGTGTATTTGATATATTGAACTATTAGTTCAAGTGTTAAAATCACTGAGAAAACTTATTGTCAAACCCTGTATTTAATTTGAATCCCCACAGCAGTTTCAGTTTTCTTTTGTTTCTAGTTTGCAGTACCACACTTTGGGTTGGGCAGCTGGACAAGAAAACCCAGCAATCTGACGTAATGTCCCTATTAGAAGAATTTGGTCAGATTGAGTCCATCAATGTAAGTTTGGACAGTTTGTGTGAAATATAATTCTCACCTTCTGTGACCAACAGATCATGCTAACTTTGTTTTCACGTTGAACCATTACTTTGTGTTCAGATGATTCCTCCGAGAGGTTGTGCCTATATTGTTATGGTTCACAGACAAGACGCTTATATGGCCTTAAAAAAACTCAGTAAAGGGTCGTACAAAGCCAACCAGAAACCTACTAAGGTATGTGCTTTACCCATTTAGATCTGTTTTTCAATTGCAATGTTTCTTTTGCTTAACAATATCACTGCACCTAATTTAATTTTCTCCCAGATTGCTTGGGCTTTAAACAAGGGTATAAAGTCGGCACACAAAAAGTTCTGGGATGTGGAGCAAGGGGTTACTTACATTCCTTGGAGCAAAGTTAAAGTTGAAGAGTTGGAGAGCTATCGGGAGGGCGGCATGCTGGACCCAGAGAGCTTAAGTCCAGGTAAATGCATAATATTTTCAGCGTGACCTCAATTCACATACCACAAGGTTTTACAATACATGTTTCCTTACTTTGTCCTTGTCTTTGTTGATACTCTAGAGTGGAATAATGCCAAAGAGGTTAAGGGCCAGGCAGCTGAAAATGGAGCAATGGAAATAGTACCAGATGTGGCTGTCAGTGCTCATGTTCAGGTAACGTTTTTGCTGTCTTTAAACACTTTCTTGTTGGTACAAAAACCTTTCTTTCCTGTTTTGGCCTTTTTGAGAGATTATTTGACAATACGTATCACTGAAGTAATAACAAAAATAAGGTATTATTGGATACACATGGAGCCTATCTGAATCATTTTGTATGTATTTCAAAATTAAAATACAAAGAAATAAGTGAAAGCTAAAGATTAATTTTGATCAAATATGATATTAAATTTTTTTGCTTGGTATTGACAGGAATAACTACTGACAGTTTGGTCAATAGCTATTCAAACACTGGGAGAAAATAGCATTTCTAGCTTATTATAATTATTTTAAAACAAAACTTTGGTATATTATCTCAATAATAATATACCGTGAATTATTTTATTTGTTACACAAATTTAGAAAAGAACAAGGTATTTGTGGGGGGATTACCTCTGCAAAACTGTTTTTCATAAAAAAATAAAAATAAAGAATCAACAATAAAAAAACATCAGGTCACTCAATTTCACACAGGGTTTGAAATTTGTTGAATAATGGTCAGTGTAAAACATGCGGCAGATGGCTCCATTTTGTACAGAAATAAAGATGAGTATGAAATGAATAAATCTAGAAAGGTATGAAATGCTAGAGAAATGGAAGACCAGCACCTGCAGAGAAATAAGAAAAGGTTCACATTTTCTGTGCACTGGGGCAGCATTTTTATAGTTAATCATTATGCAATCTTTTAATTATACCATTTGTGTCCTACTGAAGGCCTAAGAAAACTACATGATGCCAAGCCTCGCATTTGTTTCATTTTCTTCTTTTAACCTTTTGTACAATTCCAAATCTGGATATTTAGGTGACATATTCTCGTCTTTAATATTTCAAAGAGCCGTTAGAAATGGACCTGTGTTAAATAATTTGTATTGCAAGGAAACAGGAAGTTATTTATTACTAATTAAAGGCTTCTACACACTACAATCGACTAAGGCTGGTAAAAATAAAGTTGCGTTGCAAGGGATGCTAATAATTGCGGCACTGATTGGTTAGCTACGAGATAATAATTTGTATTGAGCCTCGTGAAGTTGGTGTTGAAAGCCAACCTCATTTATGGTTTGTAAAATCAGCTGATAACTTAATTAGTCTCTGACTTTTTGGTTCATTAATCATTTTAACGACAACCGTAGTAGTTCTGCTATTACAGTATTTTGAAGGACTGATTTAAAGTGTTGTGTCATGTTTTTGTTGGTGCTATAGTTTAGCAAACAATTGAATTTGGTCTTAGACCAATTCAGATAGGCTCCTCTGCTTGTAGATCTCGCTTTAAAAGTGCTTTTTTACTTCTTTCTTTCTTATTACGTCTTTGCATATATCTACACAGTAACCTTGTTCTGTAACATCTTATTCAAATAAAAATGGTAATTAAAAACTTTCATTATTGTGGTATGTTGGAAGGGAGGCGCTTCTGTTATCCTTTCTGTGCTCAGTACCAAGCTTCATTTGACACCAGCATTTCTTTAGCATTCGGTTTTCTGGCAAAATTTTAGATATGTGCCTTCATGCTAATTCATGTGAATTACATAATACTTCTCAACCATTATACACCAAGAGATGGTAGAATGTGCTGAACATATATTAATATAATATGTTACTGTGTGTCTGAATTTTAAATGAAATTCTGAAAGTATCCAATAACATGGAAAACAAAGATTTCCAATTTATTATTTAGCTTTGTAAAATGTAAAATAAATAAATAATAATATTTATAATAAGCTGTTTAAAAAAAATTAATGACCAGCAAATGACCCAAATAAAATTGGTTATCAGTATTATTCCATATATTGTGTGACTGATTAGCTCAGCACCTTACCTGGAGAAAAAGTCAAAGCTGAAGTGCTTTACAAAGATCTTCAAAGCCAAACAAACTTGGCTGTTGGTGGGACATAAAGGTGTGACTGGGAAGAGGAGTATCAGAGTGGAAAACCAGGTAAGCTCACAAATGCGTTGTTTAGCCTTCTGGTTGTTAGTGGGTGCCTGGTCAGGTGATTGTAGAGACATCTTTAAACATGTTTTTATTTAGTATGGCCCTAAGTATTAGGGCCATACTAAGGAAAAAGAAACGCGAAAATAAAATTATAAGAATAAAGTAATGAAAATAAAATCAGAATATTTTGAGAATGGGCATAGCATTATGAGAATAAAATCATAACATGAGAATAATAGCTTACCAGAATAAAGTCGGAGTATGAGAGTAACGCAATATTTAGCACTACGTAACACTACGACTTTATTCTCATATGACTTTGGTCTCCTGATTTTATTACTTTATTCTTGTAAGTTGTTTTTTTATTTTATTAGTGTGGCCCTAACACTGTCATACATATTAAGAGCCCAGAAATGTTTTTCCTACACAAAAGTAATAGTTTAGCTCCACCTTAATTTAATACATGACTAATAAAGTTCCAATCTGTTTGTGACTTCAAAATAATTAACAATGAACAAGTAGTGCAAAATCCAAATTTTCAGTATTACAGTTAACTACGTTTTAATTTAGATTGAGCATGGAGCTGGGCGGGGCTTGGTGCAGGTAGACAAGAGTTGAGGCTGTTGCTTCTCGGCTACAAGGTCCCAGCTTTAAGACTTGACTCTTTCAAAATAAGGGCCGAGCTCCGAATATGACTGCAAAGTGTGTTGTGTTGGTCATTTTTGGGAGTAGTGATAATAATTCATTAATAAAGCGGCAGCATCCTTTAATAGATTTAACATATTAGAGTTACCTTTGAGAGATCCGGTAACTCTCAAAGAACGCGCTTAAGCAGTACTGCGAAGTTGGTCGTCATCTCGGTAAGTTACCCAGGGTCACTAACTGGATATGTATGCAATACAAAACCTGGAGTTGTAATACAAGACCAAACACGTTGAGGATGCAGGAAGGAAGCTGGCATGGAAAAAGACTAAATGCACAAATTAATCTGTTCGGTATCACAGACAAGCTATCACAGGGGCAGCATTATGTGTTTTCCAGGCAGTTCTTTAAAAATGCTACGTATAGCAAATGTGACATAAAAGCAGTTTTACTGCGTAATTTAATACCTTGAAACTGGGCCTCTGTCGCTTCAAGAAAGTTGCGCTCTTTTCAACACTCTGTCTTCACAAAGTCATCACAACAACGCTCTATTAATCCTTTAACAACATTTTACCAGCCTAGCTAATATAATAAGCTCAGCAGATGTGCAGTACCTCCATGTGTTTGCTAATTGTTGGTGGCTAGTCTGAAGGATCTGAGTGGAGGAGTTGCGGGACGGGCTGGTCTGTGAGGCGGAAGCCTGGATACTGCAGCTCCGAGGAGGAGCTGCGTCTCGAAGGCAGCAGTAGGTTCACCCTGATGTTTTGCACAGCCGAATGTTTGCAACAGGTTAAAGGATTTCTCAAGCATGCATGAAAGAGTCAAGGCAACACTCCAGGTATGTTTTTGATGAGGAAACATGACGTGAAACTCAAAAAAGTAAATTTTTCATAATACTGCCCCTTTAAAGAAGGAATGTATCTAACTTTTTGTCATTGCACATTTAAAACACCAGAAATCCAGTTTTAATCTTAATCTGTGTGCAACAACCATGACTATTTAAATCCCTCATTGCATCGAATGATCTAAGATAAAAATGAATTCAGTCCAACAGGTACCAATACTGTAAAGTTATGACTTTCTAGTTCCACATATAACATCTTATTGTCTGTGATTTCAGTGATTTTTTTTTTGGTGGGGGGTGTGGGGGAATGGACAAGCCATATGAGCGTGTGCAAAATGTGCAGAAGCATTGAAAAACCTAGGAAAAGCTCTGAGGAAGCAACTTAATTAGTATTCAATTAATTAATTCTCTAATCTGCAGCTTCAAACACACTTTGGCACATATGGATTAATCCTTCTGAGATATGTCTTCTGAAGATTTTTTCTGGTAGATATAACTTAGCTTGGAGGAAAAAAAGGAAAACTGTTCATGCAGAGTCATCTTTTTCATTTTGAAAGATTTCCATGAACTTGTTTCATGATTTTGATTTCTAATTGGGACAAATTAACATTTTTATATGACACTCTGCTTTTACAATTAAACACCAATTCTTTAGATCTTTAGAGAAAAATTTAAAAAAAAGTCTACACTAGCTTAAGATGATGGATTTTGGAGCACATATAAATCATCCAAGTCATTTACTTGAGTTGTACACATTTTTAGAAACAAATGTCAAAATCAGCACTCTTCCATATCATGTTATCTAATCAAGTGTTTTTGTCTTTGGAAGCTACTTGCTCATATTAATGTCTGATTATTTTTTTGTTTTCAAAGCTTTGTTCTGGCAAGTATATCAACTGGATTTGTTTGGCAGCATTTCTGAAAGGAGAGGATTAAGAGAAACTTGAGGTTTTTAGACTTTTGTTGTGGAGTTCAATGTGCGACCTTTTATGACAAAACTGAGGTTTTTGAGCCTACTGTAGTTTTCCTTCTGGACTCACTAATCGGGTTGAAATCCTACAGGGGAATTCCACTCCAAATGTTTTGCTCATTATAAAAAATGTTCTGCTCAGAGCAGTAAACCGATTGAAATACATGGGAAATGTAAGTACAACATGTGTGAAAACACATTACTGACTTATACCAGAAATAGATTTGGTATAGTAGTTTTTTTTTTTTAGATTAAAATACCTGTTTCCACAAGTGTAAATATACAAGCCTTGCCACTAGGCTTTTTGCTCCAGGATTTCAAATAGTTTGCAGGACCAGCTGGATTGAGAATCCAGATCTGTCTGTCATGCATATATATAATTTTTTTTCTTTCTAGACGACAACAGAGAAAAGGGGCTTTTTTTTGGAATCACATCAGGTGAGTCGGTTGCTCCTCGATGTGGATCTGGACACACTTACGAATGTGGCTTCATCTGTAAGGACCCCAAGCTAACTTGGTCTGAGTGTGTCCTCAAGTTGTCCTACATTTGGACCGGTACTGAGAACTCCCTGTTTGTTATTTATTCAGCCTATGCATGCGCAAGTGAAAACGACATGATTTTCTCATTTGAATACAACCTGGGATAAATCAGACCTTCTTTAGAGTGTGCTTCCGAGTTGGTTCTTTTTGTGTTGTGTGATAAACAACACTTCCCTACTTTCAGCAGTACTTGCATTAAAACAGTCTTTTCCAGTAATTTCCTGATGCAAACAATTTCCTGGCTCTTGTGGATATCTTACTGACCACTACTAACCTTCATGTGACAAACACTCCTGTAAAACTTTACAACTAGAATTTGCTTCTTGGATCAGATTGGCTGCAATGCTTGCCTCTGCTTACTCTATCTGGTTTGTAGCACTGACTTTCTTAAGCGTCTATTGTGCTTAGTATGAATGCAACACAATTCAATATGCCTGTTTAATATCCTGAAGATAAGTGCTGGAGAACAGCTTAGTAGTCAGGAACATAAGAGACTTGACCACCCAACTGAAATTTGCTAGTGAAACTATATTTAGCATTTAGGATTTTAAAATTTGTCAAATTCTTGGAATTTGAAGCCAGGCTTGCTTTCCCTTCTTTCAGAACAGTGTACAGCGCTTTGAAACTGCTGCACATTGAAGCCATGTTTTAAAGACATTCTTGCCTCTTAAACTTTTCAGTATTTTTGAAGTGTTACAAAACAAGGACACAGTTAAGGCCTCATGAGAACCAAGGAACAAAATAGGTCAGAGATCAAGTTGTAGAGCAAAAGAGGGCACCTGTCAGCTGTGCACTTTTCCAGTCTGGCCTTCTATAAGGATGCCAAAAATGCCAATTTGAAAGAAAGCTATAAGAAGTCCTATTTACAGTTTCCTACAAAATGGGAAGGGGTGTGTGGATAAAAATGATTGCTTCACGTTAAAGCCACCACGAAACATGGTGATGGCAGCATCATGCCATGGAGATGTTTTTCTTCCAGAGGGAACAGGGAAGCTGGACACAAATTAGCAGCAAAGCCTATATTGGTACTCTGTCAAAGGTTCTTCCACAATTTATTGACAAATTGAATACAATTTGCACACCACATTTTAAAAAAAGTATTAGAGATGGTAAAAACCATAGATTATTTTCCTTCCATATCACAATCATGCAATAGTTTGTGTTGCTTTATCACAAATCCCAATAAGATACACTGAAGTTGGTGACATGCAACTTGACAAAATGTCGAAAGCTTTAAGAGGTAAACCTGTTTTTTTAATATGCTGTAGTTTCTGAATACAAGGGAAACACTTTAAGCACACTTGCTATTTGTAAATAGCAATATGGATTGCTTTTAGTTGTATGAGTAACATTGATTTGTATTTATAGAAAGATTGCTACCAAAAGTGCTAAAAGTCTGATTTTAAAAATATTTCTTAATATTTAGTTTTTGCAAAAAGGAAAAAGCCTGACAAACTGGCCTGGGTTTCTTTCTATTAAGAGGGGAGTGGAAAGAAATTGTTGTCCATTAAAATCCTTTTTATTGGGGTAACTAGTCTGAGCCCAGTAGAATATGTCCAAAAGAACTGTTCATGCACCTAAATAATGCTTACAATAAAATGCAAATTCAATTACTCTGAATGAAATGGAAAAATATCTGCAGATATATGCTGTCAGACATTTGAAATAGCTTAACTTTTCAAGAAGAGGATTTCTTTCAGTTGCAAAAAGCCAAACATCTATGAACTAGAATCATGGACAAGTTGACCTTACAAAGGTGAGTAGGAGGAAAAATATGTTTCTTAGAATATTTTTAAAAGGTGAATTATGGCTCACTACCTGAAGTTTCTCATCATTTCATAATAAAAGATGTTAATTCTGCATGTTGTTGAAGTAGCCAACTAAAAGCAGTGTTAAAAGTCTATCAAGAACAGACTCCTGCTGAAAGTTGAAATGCCTGGCTGTCTGCCTGCAGAGGTTTGCTTTGAGGAATTAAGCAGCGGGGAAAAATGCAGCTATTGTTCCTTTTTTCTGCTGACGGAGTACACATAACAGGGTAAGGGCAGAACCTTTTAAATGTTTCTCTGTTATCATGTCTTCTCTCCATTTAGTTCAAATATGGAAAATCTCAAGTGATTGGCTTTGCATGGTAAAATTTATTTTTACCTTTCTTCCTTCTTGCTATAAGCTGGGAAATATTTTGATTTAATTTCATTAGAAATTGTGCATGCACTGTTTTGTGAGGCTATGTTTTTTAATTGGGACATTGGTGTTAGATATTTGTATCTTACGATCAATTAAATTCAGACAAGAAAATATGAATTTTAACCAATTTGATTTTCACTGCTGTATAAACTCAATTTGTTTCATATGTCTAAATCTTAGAATTATGTATAATGTACACAATTGTTTACAACCCAGATCTAGTATTGGTATTGAAAATGCAGTTTACAATAATTACATTGTGAACTGTATTTGGAGTATTTAAGTTCAATACCCCACTTCTTAAAAAGTGTATTCTTTAAATTATGTAGATGCACTTTATACTGTAAAACACAAAATGTTGTACAGTGACTAATCTAAATAAGTCCTAGACAGATTAAGTATCATATAAGGTAGATTTAGTTGCAATTTCAGACACTATTATCAACATAATGTATGTATTATTGGTGTAATGTAGTTTTTTGGTGATGATTCTAAACAACGATATTTTGCTATGCATTGCCAGACATAAGCAGTCATTGTTTTAATGGATGAAAACTGGTGAGAAAGGTATTCCCAGTATATTAATGGAATATATTAGCAGCCCAAGTACATATCTATAGATAAATGCATAATGTACATAATGCTCTGGCTGGCCTGAATCTTATTCATAGAAGCAATTAATGCATGTTATTGATTTGCTTAGTGATGATTTACATTGGAACCTCAGAATACAGATAAAGTGAAATGTACTATTATTTTCACACATCAACCACACCTGGCCAAAATACGATCAGCCCTCAGATTCATAATTTTCAAAAATAAGTTATTATTCCAATGTTATAAGACTGGTAGACATAAGTATGTGAAATAATTAATGCAGTTTCTTTCACTTTTGATATAGAATCCATTATATCAAAATGGTTTAAGTAATAATGCAAATAACTTGCATTATTATTTAAGTAAAGTCATCATGGTATGTTCACCATGTTTGAGGACAGAACACTGGGTCCAAACCAAACAAGAAATTTTGGCATCACTGGCTTTTCACAGTAACTGCCTAGAAGCATTGGAAGAAATTGTCACAGTTTACGTTAAAAAGAAATCAGTTAATTGATACTTCCTTCAGCCTTCTCTACAACATGTTTGGAAATTGTTAATGGCATAGCAAACATAGTTATGCTGGATTAGCAGCTTTTTTTCCCTCCTTTTTGGTTGACACTGTACCGAAGGTTTGCAGTCTGGCGTTTTTATATTTCTTTGGATTAATAAGTTTCTTCTTGCTGAGTGGCAAGGAGAGGATTAACCATAAAAGGAGCCAGGAAGCCCATGGTAACTCTGGAGGAGCAGCAGAGATCCACAGCTCAGGTGGGAGAACCTGTGAGGACCACTTTCAGAGTTGATGGGAAGTCAGATTCAGCTCAATGCAGGGCAATCAACAACAGATAAACAGATAAAATACACAGAAGTGAATGTTGGATAAAAAGCCCTTAGGGTAAATACTTTTGCAAAACAATGTACACTCCTTGGATAGCTCCTTGGATATTGACTTTTTTGTTATTGCTTTTAACAGAATTTGACTATTTTTACATGAAAAAAATTACAATTTTCACCTCGACATTTAACAAAATTTAATCCATAAAAATAAATAAAATGCAACAAAATGAGTGCATAAATACTCACCCCATTAAAGGGACTGACCTAATTCATCAGAGGTCCAGTGAGTTGGTGCTTGTAGTCTGACAATGACTCGAATGGAGATCTCTTGAGTTCAGTGAGTGAGTCTCAAAAAGATGGTCGTTTTTCAAAGGTCCTTTTACTGATTAATCCATAAGAACATTTGTTCTTTCTGCTTGGCTGTTTTTACAGCATGAGGACAAAGAACACTCCAAGTAAATCAGAGGAAAGGTTATTGAAAAGTATAAGTCAGGGGATGGATACAAAAAATCTCAAAGGTACTGAACATCCCATGAAGTTCAGTTAAATCCATCTTCCAGAAATGGAACAAACATGGCCCGTGTACGCATATAGATCAGGCTGGAGGACAATTTGTTTCCATCTGCAAGAGAACTGTGGCTTCAGAGAACATTTATTTCCCAGCAGGACAATGGCCGAAGCGTCCAGCTGACACTACACAAAAATGGTTTGAAGACAACTAGGTGGATGTTATGGAGTGGCCCAGTCAAAGCGCAGACATCAGTCCCATACAGACTTTTTGGCAGAACTTGAAATGGGTGTTCACAATCGATCCCCACAGAACCTGACAGACTGTGCTGTAATTGGAACCATCTGCTGAATACTTACTTGTAGTGGGTTATTTTGTTAGATTTTTTTTATTAAATATGTTGTATAAAATCATTCTTAAATGTTTTCAATAATTACGCATTTTGAATTTCTCAGTTCTGTGCTCTTGTAGCTTTTTTCCACAATTTAATTTTTTTTTCTTTTCCTTAATTAAGTAGATGAACTTATGGACTTATCAGGTTGTAACATAAATTTATGACTAACAATAATAAACTAACAATAATAAACAAAACTCAATTTGAAAGTGAAATAATTATAGCATAATATAATATGACACTTCCTTTCTTATTTTCATGATTCATTAATATTAATAAAATGGTACATGTGGACCGTATTTACAACTAGAAGTAAGTATTTTAAGACTACAAATAAACCCCAAATTTATTGGTTAGTTAAATGCAAAAGCTTTTAAGCTGCAAGGTTCTCAGGTCATCTCCTCCTGTCTTTGTCATCTGTGTGGACAGTGATGAGTAAGAAAACTGACATAAATTTAAGATTTTATTACTTCTATATTAGGTCAAGTTAACTAGATATGATGCCATCTGCATTCTCTAACTGTTCTTTATCAGCCAATGTTTCTGTCAGATGAGGAGTAAAGAATTGCTGTGATACATCTTCCATTAATTTGACTTGTAATGTGGTATTACTGTCTAACACTGATAGGAATGAGTCTTGTTTATTTTAACCACCTGACTACCAGTAGTTCATTTTTGTCCACTGTAGAGGACATTTCTAAACTTGAATATCTCCCACCCCCTGCATTCTACTGAATTAGATCCTTTTGGTATCTACAGAGGACATTAAGGGCTTTTCAATGATGCCACATGTGAAGGAAGGGGTGGGGCTTTTGTATCTTCCTTTTTCTGATTCATAAAAAAGACGTTCATCAGTAGAAGCACATTTTATGGGAGAGACAAAGTAAGTGCATACAACTTTATTGTGCAAATTTTGGTTAAATTTTTTTTGGCATATTCTAAATAAGTCTCTTAGCAGCATATTAAAATATTCTATGAATTATTTTGACTGTATTTTATCGTAGTATTTAAAAGTTTAAAAAATTGTCCTCTAGTGGACATTTGTAATTATTTTTCAGTTTTTTCTGTATCCATCCACCCACTCATCCATTCATTCGCCCATCCATTCATCCACCCATTCATTCATCCATCCATCCATCCACCCACCCACTCATTCATCCATCCTCCCACCAACCCATCCATCCATTTTCTATACACCCTTGTCCCTTAGTGGGGTCAGGAGGTGCTGGTGTCTATCTCCAGCTAACGTTCCGGGTGAGAGGCGGGTCACCCTGGACAGGTTGCCAGTCTGTCTCAGGGCAACACAGAGACAAACAACCACACACACACACACACACACAGTCACACCTAGGGAGAATTTGGAGAGCCCAATCAACCTGACAGTCATGTTTTTGGACTGTGGGAGGAAACCGGAGTACCCGGAGAAAACCCACCATACACAGGGAGAACATGCAAACTCCATGCAGAAAGACCCTGGGCAAGGAATCGAACCCAGAACCTTCGTGCTGGGCAACAGTGCTCAGTTTTGTCAATGTGAAATTCATTCTTATGTTGATGTTTGGATTATTTTCTTTGGGGCAAACTGGTTGCCATCAAGGTTCAAATTTCAAATGTATGGGGTTCTGATCATATTTCAAAAATAAAACCTTTTTTTTCCCAAAAAAAATGTTTTCAGTATTCTAATTACCTTACAAAGATTGTGGAATTAAAAAACAATGATGATTGGACAATTTTTTTTTCCTGGTAGTCAAGAGGATATGACAAGAATGTGTATGAAAACAAAATTGTTTCCCATTGCCATAAGTTATTGATGATTTATGTATCTTCAAAAATATAAGATCTAACAGGCATCAACACTTTACAGTTGGCAAAAAAACCAACCCAAAGAATACTTTCATCAAGGGAAGTCATTGCCTGTCAAAAATGCTTTGATTTCCTTTTTTTCCTTAGTTTCTGATGACACTTAAACCACAGAAGAAATCATTTGCAATAACGCTTTAGGGCTCAATATGTACTTTGTTCATTAGAATATATTCCTTCATAAATAAAGCCAAATTAAATGTTTGTGTTTATATTTTTCTGATACTCACATTTTTATGCGTTATCTTGCGCCTGATGTTTATATGTTCTGTGATGGTGTTGTGAGACTGAACATGTTTGAAACACCCAAATGTATTTTTTCTTTGATGTCAGAGACAAGTGAATTAGTTTGACTATCAGGATGAAGAAAGATAGAGGGGGGGCAGCACTGGAATTACATCTGAAATCTCATTAAAGGAGCTCCAAAACCAATATATGATGGAAAGATTTTGCCATTTTGCAATGTTACATTTTTAAAGTCTTGGTATGTACAAGACTTGGATATTGGGAGATGATAATAAGTCATTTGTACTGTAAGGGGTATTTTTGTTTTCAAGTAAAACATGGTTCACACTATGAAATAAATTTTTACTAGTTTTTGTTACCTTAAGTTTTACTATGTATCCAACTTATTGGTAATTTAACCTGCTTCATTGCTTACTTTAACCATAACTCCCTACTTTTGTCTCCAACTAAAACTTCACAAGAACAGTTTTCATACTGTTTCCCTCAGATGAATTTACATCACGCTTTGGAATCAAAGGGTGTTTAACGTTTCTCTAAGTGTGGTTCACACTAACTCCTAATTTAACAGTAATTGTGAAAAGACGGCATTATGTGTGATTTGTTTTCCAGTTGCCAACAGTTCCGCAGTGTGAACCGATTGGAAGTCCGCCTGCTTTTCCGGGCCCCATCATGCTTTCTCCAACGTCGTTGCCTCCTAGAGGAGCTCCTTTCTTACACACAGAGTTTGATACCGCACATCAAGTAGGAGGCAAGTTATGCAGAAAATGTTTTTCATATATTCTCTATTGTTTAGGATTAAGCATTATAATACCCCTGGATGCATTGGTGATCTCCATATGCTGCTATTCTGTAAACCTTTTGTCTACATTTGTTCTTTCTGCATATATAGATCATTATTTTGTGGAAGCAATAACGGTTTCCTTTTTTACCACAGGAAATTTCGAAGCTCCAGTGGAGTCCACTGCAGATCCTACTGGAGGCAAAGATCCCTCCTCAGCTGACAACCAGCTGGGATCTCCAGCAGGACAGGTTATGATGCTGCCAAACCCTGCGGTCATGCATGGTCCTCCCAGACCAGGAATGCATGGTCCCCCCAGACCGGGAATGCAGGGTCCCCCAAGACCGGGAATGCAGGGTCCCCCCAGACCGGGAATGCAGGGTCCCCCCAGACCGGGAATGCCACCTCTGCAGCCTCCCCTTGGCATGCCAAACCCTCATATGCCTCCCTTTCCTGGTCCACCAAACATGCAGCGAATGGCCACGCAAATGATGCCAGGAGGGCCGATGTTTCCGCCAGATAGATTCAGAATGCCCATGCCCTTCCCTCCTCGGGGCCCTCCTTTCCAACGACATCCATCAATGGGACCAGGATTTGGACGCCCACCATTTCAAAGAGGAAGGTGGTAGAGAATAGTTTAATGATTAAACTAAAGCAGAGTCTGTAAAACTACTCTTGAGCACCAGGTGGCGCTGTATCCTCTGTTCAGACTTGCCCCCTCTCTCCGTTTCCAACACTAACAAAACTCTGCATCCCTAAGCTGCTCCTGTACGTTTTATCAGAGATGTTTCTTGTTTGGTTGGTTTTAGTTTTTTTGCTGTATATACTAAACATGTGTGTATATATATTCATCTTTTTGTATATTTCAGTTTGTATATGCTCAACTCTGTTGACAGGACTTAGACATAGATGTTTTGAATAGTCAGCTTTTCTCTTCTGAAGAGAAAATGTCCTATCCGGGTTTTTTGGGGTTTTTTTTTTAGTAACTGATATATTTCATTGCAATATAATAATTTTAAAAAATGTCTTTTGAAGCTTTCATTTTCCGGCCAGTAGAGGGTGGAATGAACCCAAATACTTTTTGAAACCTCTGTGACGCACTGAGGTTACAACTTGTAAAAATATGGACTATGAATAAAAAATATCCAAAAGGTTTTTTTTGTTATTTTATTTTATCTATAGGTTCACGCAGTATATGACGGCGAAAATAATTCATTCTCATTACAAACAGAAACATGTGAACTCTAGAGTTTAACCTACAAGAGAAAACTGGATCGCAGAAGTTAACTGGTAACTAACACTTTCAAGTAGTAAACCTAATTATGAAAATTATCTTGTCATACAGAGGTTGAGCAGAAAGTAAAAGTGTTTTAGAAATAAAAAGTGCACATGCAGTTGAATATCTGCCTTAAAAATACCGTGAAGCTAAACATTAAAAAAGTTTTTGCAGGCATTTCCAAAGTGTGTATTGTTGTTAGAGGCAGTTCTTCCAAGAGTTGTTTCCAGGACATTCTTTCATAATCCCCTTAACATAGATATCAATATTACATGTGAAGCCTTTTTGCCACTTTTCTTCCCTGACCTTAAATTTACTGACCAAAATTTTCAGAGATCAAAATAAAATATGTCACTTTGTGGAAAGCATCAGTTGTGCTTTTTAAATTTAATTACTGACGTCATTTTAATCACTGGTAACATTAAGGTTTATGGAGATGAACTGAGCATTATTATATTTTTTAAATTGTGATCTACGTTTTGCATAGGCTGCCAGTAATACGGGGTTGTGGTGAATCAGCTTTGTCCTTCTCTTTTGTTATGCTCAGTGTAAAATTTCCTGTTGCATTTATAACATTAAAAGAAGCTGAAAGGACGCCTGGACCCGGTACATATATAAATTTAAATTTACCTGTTATTTTTTTATATTATTTTATTTTTTAGAGCCAGAATTTCTAAAAGCAGAAATGTTGCACTTTCATCTTTAAAAAACCCCCTTCATACCTAAAGGGACGCAAACAGATGAAGGTGATTTGCATGGACTGGCATCTGATTGGCTCAAAGAGCAAGTAAGTGGCATTGTCGTGATCCAGTTGCGCGCCGTCTCCAAGGGTCGTGGGGCTCCGCCTCTCTCAGTGATGTGGAAACAACACGCATGGTCTGTGGACGCACACAGACCTTGGAGGAGCGGCGGCGGCGGCGGCGGCGGCAGCGCTCAGACCCGCAGCTCGAACCGGCGTGAGGGAGAATGGATACTTCAGCGTCTGGAAAAAGGCAGCCATGTCCCAGAGGAGGTGAAGACAGGTACGTTAACATGCGTATGCTGTCCTTTATTAATGAGAGGGAGGAAAACATAAGCTCGGTGAAACGTCTGCACGAGCGCGTCACTCAGTCATACAAGTTTACCCGAGGCGAGACGCTCGCGCGCTGAAGTGCGGTGCGGTGCGGTGGACAAGCCGACAGGATGCGCAGCGTTTGGCGTCCAATGGGGCCGATCCAGTCACCGTCGGTTGTTTTGGGGGGGCAACAGCGGGCATGTGCCCGAATGGCGAGACACGTCAGGTTTAACGCTTCCACGTCCAGACGTATGAATTTCAATTCTGCTGCATGATTGGAGAGCGTTTGCTAGAGATGCAGGACAGGCAGCGGCATTAATTCCGTTCATGTTCCCAAAACATCTTCTACCTCTCCTGATCTATTGCGGTAAAATTCTGTCTTGATCTTTAATATTTGGCTTTTTAAAAAATTATTAATATTATTTTTTAGCGCGTTTCTTGCTGCTTTGCTGTTAACCCGGTGCTGCCCGTGTTGAAAATGGGTAAATACAGGTGAGTCATGTGGACGGTGGTCTGTCACCGGTGCTGTTGCTTTACTCCAGTGACCTTATGGTGTCATGAATTGTTGCAGCGTCACAGCTACAATCCACTGTTTTCTGCATCCTCTACTCATTTTTTTAGATTGCAGAGATGTGCTCCACATCATGTTGTGAGCTGTTTCAGCAAAATGCAGTGTAATGATGAGATTTGTTCATTACAAGTCTGTTTAGGACCAGTTTAAATGCATTTCCTGTTACTGCCATGCAGTTCGGTCTGCTAAGAGAAATACAGCTTTTGCACTGAGGACAACCTCACTCTTTGCTGGGGGGCCAGTTTCTCTCTCAGCAGCTTGTATTTATGGTGAGCCAACACAAGCATAACCCACAAATTCAGGGCAGTGTTTTAAATCTGCTGCAGGAGGCAGTTTCACTCCTCCAGAATTGTGTGGAGAATGCTGTTTTAGTCCCAGGAATACTCGAAAAGTGAATTGAACTGGTTGTTGCAGCAGTGCCTCATCTGTTGGTTAGTACTATTCAACTTAAACACTCAGAGGTGACGCATCAGATATTTGCTTATTGTTGTTTTGGGGAAGCAACGTGTTCACCAGTTTTATAATGATATGATATGTTAATATGTTTTATGTACTGGCTTTTTAAAGAGTGGAGCCCCTGAGATGGAAATCATCATCCTATACAAATTCTCTAACAGTGCCAGATTTTTATTATAAGGAAAGATCCTTTTGTAATAAAGTACCTTATCAGTGCGTTGGTGATGGAACAGCAATACGCTGCCCTGAATGTTGTAGATTCAGTGAGATGTTGTAGATTCAGGGACTTGCTTCTAATGAATTCAAGTTTTCCCTATGGATACTCTTCAGTGTTTTAGAGAATTTTAAAATGAGTCCCTCAAGGCTCAATATTAAGCCCCCTTTTATTTTCATTTTATATTAATAATCTTGGGACTAATAGTTAGTTTTACAGATTACACTATTCTTTACTCTGTTCTGTTCTGAAATATTGACATGTTTCAAACTACGTTTAAGGTGATACAGACACAGGAACCCTAAAAAGTGCATTTAAAGCTAAATCAATGTTGTTTTCCATGAATAACTCGCATATTTCAACTACTTTTGATATTTCTACCCTGGTGGGAGATCTTGTCAAGTTAATATGGTCCTACTAATATTTGGTTATTTGGCTAGACTATGAAAACTGAACATCTGGTTAAAAAGCAGAAGGTTAGACTGGACTTTTGCTTTATTTGCATCTATGCTTTTTTACATTTTGCCAATTCAAATTGTAGGTCGTTTCTGGTTTAACAAAAAATAATAAATACAAAATCGTGGTCTTGGAATTCATGCAAGGTTGAACAAAAACACTCAGCATTTGAAAGTGGAAAAGTGAGCAAGACCCCCCAAGCAGAATGACCTCAGTGTTCAGGGATGTGTCCTAAAGGTGGTAACATGAACCCATCTGTGTGACATGCCTGTTCAGAGAGCTGACCTTCTGTTTGTCCCTATTTGTGTGGTTGAGCAGCAGCCAGTTTTGCTCTTCTCTGGCTCATATTCATGCTCTGTAACTCTAAAGGATCTTCAATGTTTGACCAACTGTCTTCTCATGAAAGAATGCCTGCACATTCATATGGTAATGTGTGCTTTTCAGACAATCTGTGACTTTGTGCTTCATGTATGTGCTACCAAAACAGTGTTTTCTTGATATGTGCATAATGTAACCCTCGTAAGGGCTCTTGTGAATAATTCATTTCCATCCCACTGGCGCATAACTCCTTTTTCATTTGCAAAGTACATATTAACGACATTCTGATGTTATGTTTAGTGCCAAGTGACTAATAAATAAAGCATAGTGTGATAACATTAATTCATTGGAATGCTTTGGTTCCTGTTTCCCATAGTTTCCAGAAGCTTTAGAAGAATATTACTCTTAATATTGTTAACTTGCATTAAGCATTGACTGGCTACAGTCAAAATTTACTTTGCCATGCAGTTTCAATGGAAAGTGGTTTTAATGTGATGCCAGAGAACATGCATGTTTGATCAAAGGTTCCTCTGTTGATATGGAGCATAGAATGATTCAGCCCTGCCCCTCTCCCACCTATTGCTGGCTGAAATAAAGGCATAATTTCTTTTACACTCAGTTACAATAGATACTGATTTAGCTATTTGGAAATATTTGAGTAGCACAAAATACAGATTGTCAAATTTGGAAAATAAATACATTGCACACCAACAGTTACCCACAAAAACAAACATGTCCCAATATTTTAAGATGCAACCCAAAGAGCCAAATTGTTCTTTTTTTTTTTTTTTACAATAAAACCTTTTAGATCCTGATTTACATTTCTGTTTTAGACATTTATGTCAATACTTTGCAAATATTAATCTATTGTCCCATGCAAACACTTTGAGCCTCATGAGTATTTCATTATTTTTATTCTCATAGATGTAATAAAACATTTAATATTTGAGTTATTGTTATTAACCATTCCACATGTCAGATTTTTTAAAACCCACTTTATTTATTCACACATATAATATTTTCTAAATAAATGAATAATTTACATCCTCATTACAAATACGCTGCATTAGGGTTACATTTTGAATGAACTTCTCTGCCTGTTTAAAATCCATTCTTTAAAGACTGGTTGCCCCCAATCTTCTTACGTGTTTAGCACATGATCACAATTTGTCTAGCTGTGTTTTTGATGACAAACAAGAAAGCTTTCCAATGCTGTTCTGCTTGCATCTAAGCTGTAGTCCATAACGGAGAAGAGCTCAACCTTCCCCTGTTTCTCCTGACAGGATATCTGTCTTTGTTAGCAAATATATCAGATGTGCTGCTCTCCTTTGGTCCTCTGCCATATTTTTGTAGTTTAATAAAAGGGATTCTCTACATTCAGTCTTACGGTGTATGCCAAAGGTTATATGGGTTTGTTTTTCATGCTTTCACTACTAAACATTGGAACCCCCCCCTTCTTCATAGCACACATATTGCTTAATATAAAGCCTTTATTTTTCTAAGAAGATGTTATCTTGCATCATATTTTAGATGATGGAATGGTAATGTGCTGACTGCCAACATTATCTGATAGATGGCTTGGCAAGATTCTTTTCCAGATGCTTTCCAGAGGCCAACAGTTTCTGCGCATCAGCACAACTTTGATGTGTGCATTTAATGTTTGCTAAAAGAAGTTGAGAAAGCAACACATGATTCAAAAGTAGTACTAAAGTAAATGCATCTGGGGCTCTTTGATCTTCCAAATTGGATGATCATGAATTATTGACCCAGAAATTATAATCAAAGTGCAAAAAATGCAGCATGTTCTAGAAAGGAACAAGGATTGAGTTGTGTTTTGAGCTTTAAAGCCAGTTTTAAAGAGTATTTTGTTAACTTACCTTGGGCTGCTAATCGAAATTAACCATATATCGGACTGAAGTACTCTTTCCCAAACATTCTCACATTTCTTTATGGGGATGAATGAATGTTCAGAAATCTCATCACATCTCAGTTTCACCTATTCTGAAGCTGTGAGCAGAAACGCAGGCACTGCTGTCAAAAATGCAAATGGTGATGGTCTTCAGCTTCACATGGCTGATCCAGTCTTGTAGTTCCAGGATGAATAATGGATACTAAGTGCACAAAACTGCTGAGGCTATGAGTCACTTTGTGTAGACAAGAGTTAGGCTAACTTCACCACACCGCATCAGTCAGAAAAGCAACTACAGTACATTCATTCTTAGTACTTTTGTGTTGACTTGGAGCTAAACTGTTATTAAAGTAGCATACTTAGAATAATTCCTCTTTAGAAGTGGAATTTTAATAGACATTTTAAGTGTCTATTTGGGGGATTCAAGTGAGCATCAAAGCCAATTGAACTAAACCTGGTGGATATTCTTTCCATCACAGGATCAATGGATTCAATTCACATTAATTTAGAAACTATGGGACAAATATTGCTTAACATCTGGTTTACCCACCGCGACATCCTGCTGCATCAATTTATTGAGAGCAAGAAAACAGAGGTTATGTACTTCTAAACCTTCAGGGTGTGTGTGAACATTCAGATCTTTATGCTCATCTAATCCTGTCCTTGAAGAATCCACCTCTGACTGTTAGTATTCAACTGAAACAGAAAACCTTGTCTTGAAAAAAACAACCCGTTTTCACTTATTTGTGTGGAAAGATGACGGATGACCTACTTGGTTGTCTTTATTTAAAGAAACTCTGATTATATAAACTTTTTGAAAGAATAATTAATGTGTTTCATTAAATAGGAATTATGTTATTAAGTACTGATACGTTTAAAGAAATTCAAAACATCCTAATCCAGTCCTGTTCTAACACTGTGGTCAAGAAATGCTTAATGTAGCTGTTTTCTCCTGTTTCAGATTCACTTAAGGTAAATTATGGGCGAAGTGTTTTTCGTAACTAACTCAGCATATAGCTGGCTAAATAAATCTGCTTGCGATGTTGCACTTTAATATATTCAAAGCTTCCCTAATAAGTAACTCTGGAGAGCAGCCACCTATGCTAGTATTGTCCAATGAATCTGAGCTTTTTTCTCTCTCTGAACTCTAAAATATTTTCCTCTCCCATACCCTCGTCTTTGATGTTGACTCTTGAGATTCCACTCTCAGCTGGAGACCACTGGATCATCCGCTAATGATCTCTACCCTGCACTGGTTACTTCTTTCATGTCTTGCACAGCACTTACATTTTTCTTTTTTTCCCCCCCACATATCAGTTGTGCTGGATGCTGTTTGGCACAATGGATCATCTTTTTCCTCTGAGGAATATAGGTGTGGAAGGGGTCAGTGTGAAAGAGGAGAATGTGTGCAAAGTAAAAACACTAGAACCTTCGTTCTCTTGGATTTTATTTTCTCCCATCACTTGCAGAACTGAATTGTTGTCCTATCGGTGGCGATGGCCTTTAGGTTTGTGTAATAATTCTAAAATACATTTTTCTGAACTCAAATAAAACTTGTTTGTGATCAGTATTGTTTGTTTTTAGTGCATGGGGTTCAAATTAATAGCAAATAATAAAGAATTTTATATCGCAACTGCATCATTTTGAATAATGCTGCCTCAAGTGGCCTATGCACAGTTGCTATAATAAAACACTATGGCTATTTATTAACTGACCTTTATCCAAGCTCTTCTGGGCAACAGGACTGCGATTTAGCCAGTTAGACATGGGCTTTTCTGCCTTCGGAAAGGCTTGGACTCTGCTGCCTTTTACCACATCTAGTGATATTAACAGTCTTTCCAGAGAACGAAAAAGTAATAATTTGTGTGTCAGATCCCTTCACAGAAACACAAAATGGCATTAAAAAAAAGTCTCAGCAGTCATATTTAGACATTTGTACGAGAGAAAAGAAGCCGTCTCCACTGGAGACAAGAGGTTGCTCATTACTTGGAAATCTGCGTGCCGTCTTACTTTATGAACCAGCACAAGTTAAGATTCATGTAAAGTACTTCTGGATGTAAGTGACCTTAATCTAAGAAGAAAAATGAGAGTTGAATTATTTAAAGCGGTTGGTGTTGGGCTTTTCAAACACCTTTTCATATTCCCAATTGTGTATCTTCTGGATATTCTGAATATCTCTGTCATTTTTTGCGTTGTTTGAAGGTCATTGCCGTAAACCCTGCCCAGATGCAGCTACATGTACCCTTTTATCGTCCGGGACAAAAATCTTAATATAACGACTGCTTGACGCATGCAAGCTTGCAATCGAACCCTTGTGGTTATGTAAAACTGAGATGCACACCTGTAAAAATTTGTAAAACAGACATTTTCTTTTGACCCTTTCTGTGGACATTATAAAGATTGATAAACAGTGATTACATCTTGTCCTAGTGGGACCAAGACCAAAGCAGACTTCTGTAATTTTAAAACAATGGCAGTCTCAAAAGCGTTTTATTGTATTTTATGAAACTGTAACCCATTGGGATGTTGGTATGGGGTATTGATTTACACAGAAGTCAAAGATCTCTTACTTGGGAGTTGCAATTTGAACGTAGTACATCCGCAATGTTCTTCCTGTGTGAAACGCTCCCCCAGAATGGAAAATATCAAGTATTTCTAGTCGGAAGTGAGGGATATAAAAGTAAAAAGCAAAATATTATCTGTTTCTCACAAGAATATCACAAGTGCTGCATGTAAATAATTTTCTTTGTAGTCGGTAAACACCCAGTGCGAAGCTGATGACTTATTGTTTATTGTGCTGTTGTTTTAAGATGATAAAGTCCCCTTCGATCTTAGACCGTTCTGTTAAGCTGTTAGCTTCAACCTTGTGGACCAAATATTCTGGGCTTACACTGAATAAAGATGCCAAGAGAGTTATTTACTGTGTGTAAGATGTTTATTGTCAGTAACATTTTAACGGATTTGAAAAAGTCCGGTTCTGTTAAAATGAACCGGGAAATTCATACATTTTCCCTTAAAGAAAAATTGATGAAAGAAACAAGCACTTAGAGGGAACCTATGTTGACTGTCTGCCTCTATTCATTAGCAATGATGAGAGTGGAAATCATTTGATTTACTTGCCCGCAAATGCATTAAATGGTGATTTATTAAAGAGCTTAGTGCATCTGGATCCTTGGACAGTACCAGTAATGTGAAATATTAAACATTTGTATTTGTAGCATCACCTGGCAAATTGCTCCAGAGTAATCAATGCTTTGGATGTTCAGCAACATCAGTTCCTGGCTGAGTGTCGGCTTATTACCCTTCTGCCAGCAGTGACATAAACGGTTTTAAGTTTAGCTGAGCTGCATCCAAGCAATCTACATTTCTGAAATGCCTGTGCCGACAGTCGACAAGGCATCAGCGTTAACCCACATCATTCATGCATTTTTACTCAAGTAAATGTTCTATTTGTTAAATGAGAGGTGCATAGGGTCAGGTTACAGAATGTATTAATTGACATTTTTCATGCTTTGTCATGTGCTTACAAGTCCTTTTGAAGATCACACGGTAGCTATTTTAATGCTAATTAAAAAGTATGAAAGTATCAACAGGGAATTTTTTGTATTTTTGAAATATCCTGACCCTACTTTGGTGGAATCTGGCTCAGAGCTTCATCTCATGTAATCCCTCTCTAAACAAGGCACCTTTGTCTTTTTGAGGGCATTTCAGTTATTTTATCAGGGTCACAACCTTCTGAGCCACGTGGAGATTCCTTCCTCAGAATGGGAAGTCAGTCTTGTATGTTTTAATTATTATTTTGCTTAAATTATTAAATTCAAACCTTGTCCAGAATAACAAAATATTTGCCAAACTGAGATTGACATAATTTGCCACCCTGGTCCATGATCAAATAAACGCTTTATACTTTGTTTACATATGTTTGCTGTGAGAAAACTGCTTGTATCTTCTGATGTTGATTGGGAACAAGTGTCACATTTGGACACTTCATCCATCTTTAGATGAGACTGCCGAGCCACCTGGAACCTGTGGTAATTACCATGCCAGGGCACTAGATGGCACTGGGATTTTAGCATGTCGTCAAATCTTGTACATCCTTTAAACGTTAATGTTGTCCTTCAGCTGTGCGTTCTGCGAATGGTCGCTTTCACACCTGCAGAGTACTTCACACTTTCATGTGGAGTGCTACCAAAAAGTTGCACTTGGAGAACTGGTTTCAAAAAGTCTAAGTGTCGGCCTATGGCGACAATGGGACGGTTCAGTCGCAACAAAAATGTTATGGTTTCACTGGAAACCATGTAATGGAATATTATGGAAATGGAAAATATAAACCTCGTTTTTTTTTTCTCCTTGTTTTTCCCCCAAATAAAACATATTGACTAGATAGCTGGTGACTATCGGGGAATATGGTGTCTATGCCCATTTTACATTTTTCACCCTTTTTTGCTAGAAAACAAAAATGGATTAATTTTTTTAAAATCAGTTTCCAAAGACACTACAAATTTAAGATGAAGACTAGGCATAGAAATGATGGGCCACAGTGGTTTTGGAATAATTGTTTGCCCAGCACAGCCTTAGTCACACACAGGGCAATAGATTAACACATCCAAAATCAGTTTTTTGGGCTTTGTACTGATTTACTGGAGGTGAAGTACACAGAACCAGATCTGAGCTTCAAACTGACATGGGTGATCTCAGCATTAGCCAGGAAACCCAGACTTTTCAAGTCAGAGTTTTGTCTTGAGAGCTTTCCACTTGACTTATCTTTCAACTTAGAAGTCAAAATTTCCAACTTCTGAGTTTGAACACAAGATGCATAAGCTCATAGCTCTTGTTGTCTTTCCTCCTTGGCTGGAGGTTTCTCACACACACTTGCTCAGGGCATGTTTCACTGCTCGGTGTGCATGCCAAGCTGTTTTCTGGGGCACATGATGCGGACTGCTGTTAAGCATACGATGTGTTGCCCTCACTCTTACATTTCCCCCCATCAATTTTTTTTCTCTGCTGTGTCCTCTGCAGTTCTATTACCTCAAAAAAAACAAACTGCGTCAGAGCTGACGTGACTACCATACAAGATGTGCTGTGCTCTTCTCATGTAGTCCATTAGGTTGCCTAAATCTTTAGAATTATACATGACAACAGAGTAGTCCTTTTTCATTTTCCAGAATCAAGTTTTACAGAGCCTACTCTGATCCTTAAAACAGGATGTCAAATCAAGATTACTTGGGGTGGAACAAAATTTTGAAGTGAAATTTTCAGTTTATTTCCTGGCAAAGACAGTCTGTCACGAAAATACACTACTCAGTTGCTTTCAACATGTGGCTTTATTTGGTGACACAAGTTTAGTCAAATATTATGAATGGCGGAAAGCTTTAAGTTAAGTTAAAGCTCAACACCATGTTGTATTGTTTAGTCATTTTGAAGTTATAAAGTAATTTTTGAATTACCTCATTTCCTTCTTTACGGCTTAAGTAGAAAGCAACTAGATTTCTCTCCTTCATTCTTGACATTTTATTTCTCGTCCAAAATATTTCTTCTGTTTCAAACATGGTTGAAACTAACAGGCTTATAAGCTGCCAGTCAAAATGGATTGTTTTTACAACAACACGGACTATAAAGCGCAAGACGCACCAGATCCAATTTGGCATCTGACTCAACCAAAATAAGCAATTAGAACACATTAAAGTTAATGAGGCCTCACAGACCACTAGCGATTCCCTGCGACTGTGTCTCCAAATGTCTGACCAAAATAGCCTCCATGTGTACCTTGGTCGGAACTACGAGGCAATTATATGACAATGTTATGAGTGAAATGGGAAGTGAGACGTGGTAGAAAAGTAAAACAGATCCACTTCGGGGAAGAATACAAACTAAATCTTATACTAGCAAAAAAGTCATGGTAGAAGCTCGGAAGTACAGAAAATAAATGAGACTGAGAAATGACAATCTTCTTTGAGCTTGTTTGAGCATTTTTGAGTTTACTGTACTGCAAGTCCAGTAGTCTGTTGAGGGACTTTTGAGTTGGAGCCTGAGGGTCAGGGAAAAACGGATCATAACTTGAAGAGTCGGAGGCAAGCAGTTTATCTTGGGCTTGTCAGCTGAAGCTGCCAATCATTGCAAATGGGTTGGCCAACAAAATATTAATCCTATAGAATGGGATGTCTTTCACGTTCACGTCCATGCAAAGGCAGATTAATATTTTTGGCCATAAAGTCTAGCTGAACTGATTATTTTTTTGAGTTATTCTGAAAAACCAAACAAACCTCCAATTTTCTGCATTCAAAAGTCAGCAATTTGCGTAAATATCACGTTTCCTTTAGAGGAAGATTACAGAGGGAGAGAACAAGCAATCCTGCTGGCAATAGATTTGTAATTTATGGAGATGAAATTATAGAATAAGAGAGGGAGGAGAGTATCAGCTGGAGTGTGTTTGGTGGGTGGGTGGCTTAGGGTAATAGAGTCACTCCCCCTCTTTCCCTCCTCCTGTTTAACAACTCCTCTGTGCAAATAGTAGTCATTCTGCTGGGAATTCACATCAGAGGATCTTAAAGTTAGATTCCAATTTACTTCACTGTTCTCTGTGGCAGAAAACAAAAAAAACACAAGACCTGATTTTACATAATAAGGTAAGTCATTATGTTTGCTGGTTATTGTTTGGCTTTTTGAAACGCTGTTTGTGTTCCAAAAAACACTTTCCACACGTGATGCATGTTGAGTTTGTGTTAAGTATGCAGGTCAAGGCTTTCAGATGCAAGTTGGTATTTTTGTCAGATTCATCCAGCTGCTTTATCACAGTTTTATATTTTTGTTGAATTCAGTTTGCATTTTCCACTTTCGACTTTATAAAAAAAAAAAAAAAAAAAAAATATATATATATATATATATATATATATATATTTTTTTTTTTTTAAACTTTTTTTTATTTATTTTTTTTTCTCTTTTGAGGTCTTTAAAAAATCTCAGCCCGTTTCAAACACTCCTTAAATGTACTTACACTCCTGTGGGTGTAAGTGGGCGTCGTTGTGACACCACAGCTGTTTCTGTTAGGTTATTCTCACAGACCAAACAGAGGCGCTCCCAGCCGAATCGTTGTGTTTTTACAGACGGCGAGCTAAAATTGCGACTGACAAAAGTGTTGCTGGTTAGAGAGGCGTGCTTTGCGTTCCACCCCCTTCTTCACACATAGATGGCAATTTGACTCTGCCTGGTGTCGTTGCCAGTCGAGAGGCGTATCCACCGTGTATCAGTTACAGCCTCCCATTCCTCATCTGCGCTTTTACACGAGGACCCAATGTGGAAAGAAAGCGTTTCAGGCCCGGCTTAACGTGCGACGTAGGAAGGGGACCTTCATTTTCCACCATTTTATACCTGTAGAACTCCAGTGTAAAGCAAAAAATATATATATTACCTACATTTAATTGCGCTCCATTCCCGACAGGAAAACAAACAATGCAACCCATCTTTGTCGTTGCAATGACAAAGCAGTTGCTGGTCCTGGCACTGGTGATTTTGTGATGCTGGGAAAGACAAATGATGAATTGCAAATGTGAGAGGTGGTCAAAGTCAGAAAGAATCCCCAGAGCACATCCTGGAGGGGGGTAGCTGCAGACTTCATGATGTCCGAGTTCATTTAAAATCAGAGCATTGTGCTTAAAAGGCGCTGCGACTCCTGCGGTGGGGAGAAGGGCGAGAAATGGTCATCTGCTGTCATAGTTATGGTAATGTATGTGCCGTTCAAGGCTCAGCAGGACAGGAGGTCAGATTCTGACGGCCTCTGTTGTAAATCTTAACAGTGCTTCTGAATCAAGTAGAGCAACCTTAATAATGAAACAAATCTTCTTTTTTAAAAAAGAAAAAAAGCTTTGTACCCAAAAATAATATGCAGAAAATGTAATTGGCTTTTATTCTCTTTCAACAAAATTGTCTCCAGAAAAGGCAAACGTGTGGAGGAGCTTGCTTTCACAGTCTTAAGCTTAGAAGGCTTCTGTGCAGTTAAACAAAGGCTATATTGTAGATTTACAAGCCACAAGCATTTGTCAGGATCATGTGGTCTCTCAGTACTAAGCTTGTAACGCTTTGACCATACGAAGCAGAGTGCAGGATCACAGCCACTAATGCAGAGATCTCTCTCTGTACACAATGTAAAAGCCAATGTTATTTCACATGCACGCAGATTTGTTAACATTTAAACACTTATTTTTAGCTTTTAGTTCCTTTATGCCTGTATTAACCTTCATAATGTGGTACGTAACAGACAGGGAAGCAGTGAGGTCGAGTTTAACTTGGACGTACTAGGGTCCAGCACATGCAGTTTAGTAAAGAGGACTGTTATAAGGACTGTAAACGGAGTTGCTGAGAGGAAATTGACTCATTTTCTACCTTGCTCTGTGCAGTCATGTTTGCCAAGATCTTGTTTGTTTCTGCTCTGTGGAACAAGTGCATCACAGCAGAAAGCTGGGAGCTTCAGGCAAGTTATGGTTGGGGTGGCTGTAGACGGCTTCATGAGGTTTATAAAGACAGTTTAAAGATGTTGGACATTGGACATTTAGTCTTGATGGCGAGCCGGAGACGTTATGCAGGAATTAAAAGATAGCACAATTATTTTTGCGCATTTTTCTTTATTTTTATTTTGGAAAGTTATTTTTGCATTCACTAAGAAGTAGTGAACAAACAGACACATTTTTCCCCACTGCAGCCCCTAACAGGAATATACCTATTGTCTCTTGTTTCTATTTGCAAAACAACCTGGAACATGAATTCCCTGCTCATTAATATTGGAATCACAAATGTGAACATTCATCTTGACGTTGACCCAGTTATAATTTTGAGTGGAGTGTGTACTTATGGTGATGTATAAAAGGAAACACACTCAGACTGGAAGCATGAATGGCTTTTCTCCATTTACTGATCTGGAATCTGATGCTTGGCTTTTTGGAAATGCCCAAATGAAGTGCATGAATGAATCTTTTGGAAAATATTGTTCCATTTGTTTTGATTACACTTTAAGTTTGGACCCTTTGGAAATATTTTGGCATACAAATTTAGGAGAAATATAAATATGAACATATCAAATGATGCTAGCGTTGCTAAAAACGGAGTCGGTGTCTGAGTATTTCAACAAATGTCCATCCAGACCTTGACTTTGAGATTTAGGAAAAGCTGCTAACATCTCCAAATCTAGCATGTTCCATGGCGAAGGTTGAAAACTCAAACTGATAAAACAGTGTAGCTGTGTTCATCCTTCTTGTTATCTATTAGTTTCACTCTCTGTCTTTCGCAACTGTGTAACCATTGTGAGACTGCAGATGTAAATTATTATTATTATTTTTTCTGGTTTGCATATGGATATTTGCTTACTGAAAGACAAGATAGTGGACTGTTTACCAAAAATTCCTCTGGCTCCTTCATGATTCGAAAAATGCAAATTTCCTCCCCAGCAAAATAATAAACATGAGAAGGTGCTAATATTGGAACCTAATGCTGGTCTGAGGTCTAGTGGTTTATGACTGCTTTCAACTTGCAGCTGTTGAGGTGCTTTGAAAAGCTGTCAATGAGAAACTGTGAGTTTGTGTGTTGGAGTTGGCATTTGAGTTGCAGCTCAGTGGAGAAGAAAGTCTGGAACTGGCACCTCCAACACTGAAGTGAAATGTTAAATATCGAGACCAGACCATATTAGCGTTTCTTCATTCCATTTTTGAGGTATTTATGAATTCCTGCATTTTTTTTCTTGCATTAAGTTTCTATATTAATGATGTTACATATTCTAATGTAAAGTACAAAATTGATCTTTTGCATTGTTTTGACTGAAAATTGTGGAGTTGCAAAACAGAAGAGCTCCATTTTTAAACTTCTAACTCAACTGCAGAATTATACTTCTTTCTACTTGATTACTAGGCTTTTTTTAAAAAAATTTAGATGTGGAGTTGTCAAATAAAAATGTCACATTTGCTCTTTTTAAGTACAAAGTAAAACAGCTGAGTGAAGCATCCTGCAATGTGGCGGTTTCATATTTTTGCCAGGGATAGTAGTGACCTCTGCATGCAGGATACCCTAGAGGAAACGCTGGTAGGGACCAAGATGTCGTTAGGCTTTTTTAACAACAGCTGCAACTCAGCATCGGACTCCATGTCACTTTAAAGAACACAGGACCTTTTTCTAACACTGCTCTAAAAACCTGCTAACAACCACACTATCATCTTGCTTTTGAGACCAATGTGAAGGTGTAAAGCGGTTTCTCTTTTCCTGCATGAAATGACTTTGTAGTAGTATTGGCTCCAGACTCTGTTGGGCTCGGATGGAAGAACAACACGCGGCGCTTTACACAAACATGTGTACACCGACTTTAACAACTCACTCTGTGTTCCTGAAGGTGAAAACAAACAGATTGGCAAACAGCAATCGCGAATATGATCTTGCTGTTCAGTTCCTTCATCCCAGTGTGCTTGAAACAGAACTTTTCTGTTTGGTTTAAAACAGGGGTCTGCAACCTTTTTTAAGGGGGCACTATGTTCCTATTTATAGGCTGCAAAATGAAGAAAAACATCCAAGTTTTCCAAAAAGAAGACGGAAACAATTGTTTCTTTGAGACGTTATTGGTGGAAAATGACGTTAAAAAAAAGCACAGTTTCCAACCTAATGACAAGAAAACATGTCCTGATGATGCCATTTGGTTTGGCCTTTTTAAAGGAAAACATTTAAGCAGGTAATGAATATACCTTTCCTTAAGCCTACAGTTCAGTATTTAAAACGTTTTGTATTACTCTGTTTCAATATTCTAATCTTAAATGACATGTTTTGTTAGCTACAAGCAGAAAATCATCATCATTAATAGAAAGAAATACTTAGAAACATCAGTCTGTAATGAATTAATATAGAATGCATTTCACTAGGAGCTATTAACATAAATGATATCTCAGAACATTTTGAGACTAAGATGTAGTTAAATATACCCTGCAAGTGCAATATGTCATCCTTTCAAGTTGTTAAAATGTAACAATGGATTCAATAAGACACACAGGTCGTCTTTGTCTCCACTAAAGGAGTATCTGCATTTTTATAAACTACAATATGTATAATAGCATCATTATAATTGTAAATCCTAAAATACGCAATTAATTTTAAACCGACACGTGTGGTTTGCTTGATCAGTGTACATTTATATATACAGTATTATCATAATAATATGACACGGGCTTTTAATTTTCAATTAATGACACCACAGATTTCACTATTGTTAAATCAGGGGGAGAAACGGCGTTAACAGGTTCTGACTGAGGCATTGGAGTAGCACACAATATTCAACACAGCCAGACATTCACTGACACTCCAGATGGCCACTTGTCAGCTTAGTGCACAACACCCCACTGAGCTCAGACCCCACTGGCCCCAACACTGAGCATGCAGCCATCAAGAGCCACAAGGATAGCAACTTGTTTTGTCACTATTTTGGACCTTGATAAATAGAAATAATTTGGATGATTCTAACTGGAATATAACAGGAGATGTTTGGTCCGGTTCATCTTCAGACAGTGAGGAAAAAAGGTGTGTCTGTTTTTAAGTGTATGTAGACTTCTGGTTTTAAATGTATAGTATTACCAGAACTAAAAAAAATGAAGAAATATAGAAAAAACGAGATTTCAGTTTAAATAAAGACAATATAAAATAAAATGAAGATGGGAAAATTATTGTCAGAATAGTACTGTTGCGCCTAAACAGTACTAGGATTACAGTTTTATATGCAGATAAGCAACGACTGATTGAAGAAAAGCAGTCATAGTGTTGTTGTCTGGGTCTTATTCCTGCACACATACGGATGCAAGTTTATTAGCTGGAAAATATGATCCGTCTTCAGTGCAGCCCTAATTTGCCGAACCCCTCCCCTGTTCTGTATACCTACCTGTGTTATTATCTTAAGAGCCTGTTGTGTTTAGATTACAGGGTTTTATGTTTCAGCTTGTCACTAGTGAGCAGAGTGCATTCTTTTCAACAGCATAGTTGTTGTCTCTCATCCCTGCAAACATCTTTTTTTGTTGCCTTTTTATATTACACTTTTTTTTGTAGGCTTTGTGGCTAAACTATTTAGACTGCATAATTAAAGTTGATGACTTGAAGAATCTTTGTTCACTTTTAGCTGTTGGTAAATCCGATTTTGCCTCTGGGGCGATTTTCAGAAGATAAAAGTAAGTTGGCTTTGGGTCCCCGAGTGTCTAAGGAACAAAGTTAAATGGGGGTTTTGACAGTTTCCTCTTCCTGTTCCAGCAAGCCTAGGAATGTCTCAGTTGTAAGATGTGCCTTTAAGTGTTGTTTTGCAACAAAAGGACCTTAAATCTACCCTTTACATAGCTTAGACCTGACATAATGACACCCCCTTCCCTCAGGCCATTCTTTAGAAAAATCTTTATTTATAAGGACTTTATACAAATCGTGGTGTTACCAGGGAATACATAAAGATAACAATTCCAAATAGAAAACTACAAAGGCATTTATTTAACAAAAACTTAAGCTATCATGGAAAAGCAATTAATTATGCGGTTAATTAGCAGCTGGGCGCATCTTGCTAGATGCATCGATTTACTTAATTATTATTAAGTGTGACCGGATGTTGTTGCAGTTTGCTGGTTTTTAGCATCCAGTTTTACAAAATGCATTTGAAAAGCACTTCAGTATTGATCCTGGAGAATCACTATGGATTATAAGGCCAGTCCAAGATAATTCAGACACACCCGTTCTGCAGAGAGAATGATTTCTGTGGATACAGCATTTGAGAGAGTTGGCAACACTCCAAAGAGTGGATGTCCCAGAAAGCTCCCGCTGAAGCGCAGCATCCTTAGAAACTGCAAACAGAAATCCTTAAGGCTGCAGCTCACACTTTAATTGACGTATGAAAGTATGACATGAAAAACATCTAACAAATGCAACAAGCTTCTAGAGACAAGTATATTTATTTTTAAATAGGATTTTAACCTGAAGCACAACAATTTACATAACTATCAGCCATTTACACACTCATACCTGGACTCGGTTCAGAGGGACCAATTATGATGTTTCGTAATGATGTTTCGTAACTCTGGGGGGAAGTCAGAGTACCCTGAGAGAACTCCTGCATGCACAGGGAGAACATAGAAAATGTTTATGGTTAAATATAGGTACAGATAAATGTAGATTTTTTTGCCTACCTAAAGGCATGATGAGGTTTTCCGCATATTCACACCTTCCCAAATAGGTGGCAGCTTTGTTGAAACTCTACTTTCCTAGAAGCAGTTTTGTTGCTGTTATAGATGCATTAGAAAAGTCTTGTGGTTGTGTTCCTATTTTTGGATTGTTACAGAAGCAAATTATGAGTCAAGCTATTCTCTGCACCTACACATTCCGCTGAAATGAGAGGCGAATCACTGCTTACTTCATGTTTAGGAAACTTAAAGGTCCCAGGGCACCAATGAAGCTTTAAGCAAAATCCACAAATGTTCACTTTGTTTTTCCAAGACAGGGATAGCAGTTTGTGATGCGACTAAAGGTTGTTTTCCGTGGAGAGTATGGTTATGTTGATGAGCCGCTATGAGGATTTATGACACATAGCTGAACTGACCCGGATCGGTGTCCAACAATCCCAGTGGCATGATGCTTTCCCTGCACATGCATCAATGTGGAATGAATGATTGATATTCTCACTAGTGGCTACATTTCTTCTGTGCTGTCAAAAAGAGAGACGGCTCTATTCCTGTTTAGTTTGGTTGGCCCTGGCACTGTGGAAACCTTTTTTTTTAATTTGGAGTGTTTTTTTTTTTTTTTAATACTGTTGCAACTACACAATTCACACACACATGTACTAAAGGGGATTGGAAAGTTTGGTTAGAAAAAGTTGGAACAATACTCTACTTGTTTCCTATTGCAGGTTAGTAAGACACAGAGATATTGTTATCCCAGATTTCTGTTTCTCTGTTACTTAATTGTTCATGTGTCTTAGAAAGATTACCTTAATTTGTGGATCCAGGCTTAAAAAGCAAAAGCACACATATGTTACAACTTATATTGGGTTACAGAGGCAGGCGGGTTCAGTCATGCTCAGTTGTTACAGGTTTTATAGAGAACTGTACTATCTTTTTATAGGAGGATATCTGGGACAGTGATCAGTGACTGTTCTGTTGACATTTGAATAAGTTCTGTTTTCTCATAAATACACTCACTAGTAAGCTACAGTGGACAATAGACTGTACTGTGCCACAAGAAAAACATCTGTGTGCAGTTCGCTGTCCAACTTGTTAGCAAGTGATTAACTCCCGATGCAGCATTAATACATGAACGATTTGTATAATATAATATTATATTACATTATTGTATTATATTATGTAATATAATATTATATTATATGTACTATTACACAGTTTTAGAGATCCTCTTAAAGTAACAGATTTGTACTTCAGGCCTAAAATACATTATTTTTCTCTACACAAGATGACATCTGCAGAAGCATTAATTTTTAACATTCAAACAAATAAAATATGAAGAAACTTTAGCAGGAAATGGTACGGCCCTGACGTAGCGCAGAGAACAAGCTGGCTACCTGGCCAGCTTGTTCCTGTTTGTTTGTTTTCCTGTGAATTATATAAAAAGAGGAGGATTACATTAATAATCTAAAACATGATCCATTGCAGTGCAAGTCAGTTGTGATCAGAGAACATAATTAAGAGAGAAATGGGCGCAACAAGGTAGAAAAACAAGGTCAGCAAGAGTTTATGTAACACTCCCATCACTGCAAGCTTGAGTGCATGCAGCAGCAGGAGGTTGGGTTTTTTTTCACTTGCATGCATCAGCTACACACATGCATACTAAAACACTGCAACCCCTAAAGAGTCCTAAAGCTAGAAAAGGAAACATGAAGGGGGGGATAAGAGCTACATCCCTGGGTAATCTTCACTCCCATCTGCTGATGGTCTCTGGGTTTAAAACGGTGGGAGTTGTCCTGCCTTTAGGACGGTGGATGGAGTCTGAATAAGTGGCCTGGTGAAAACCCTCCTCCTGCTTGCGGTTCCCCTATACAGCAGGGGGTAGCTTCTGAGAACAAATGGTAATTGAACAACACGTTGGTTCACTTCAGCTTTAAATAACTCATGTTCACTCAGCCTGTCACTGCAGTCTCTGGTGCATTTTAAAAGGGGTTGACTCAATCATCATATAGTCACAGTTTAATAGGAGGTTTTAGCTGGTTAATATAAACAAAACTTGTTGAGAAAGTAAAAGATTGTTTAGCTGAGTAAACCAGCTGAAGTTGCATTTGCTTTAAGCTACTACACTGCTATTTCTGTCCCGTTTTGAAATTAATGTCCCTTTGTTATCTCCTTTAGAAAGTGTAGCAAGTTACATGCATACATCACTTCTTATATTTTTTTTGTCTTTAGTGGCTCAAAGGTGCAGAATTTTTGCTGACATTTGCACCAAAACATTATAAGTAAGGCAACTGCTTATCTGCAATAGAGAGTCTTTATTTAGAATATATCCAGAATAGTTGGGCTTTTAGGGTGAAGCTAATGGCTAGTTTGAGAAGAACCAAAACTAAAACTACCACCTTGAAAACCATCAAAATGGCACAATTTGTGCATTTTTTTTATTTCATGAACCTTCAAACTATTGTGACCATTGCACTGGGTTATTATTTACAAAGGACCCAATGGTAATTTAGATGGAGGATGAAGGCTAGAGGTGATGTGCCCCCAATTATTCTTCTTTGTTAAATGCACAAATAATTGCTCATGTTCAGCATGAGATAGAAGATATATAAGTTTTGGAGTGTAAAATTTAATAAAATTAGTGTTTAATTAAATCAACATATTTTGTACTTGACTGGAATCAATTGATCTGGTCTGCTGTCAACGTGTGTTCCTTATAGGAAGGTCACTAGTGACAAACTGCCTCCTGTCTTTTCCAGAACTACAATTCTTTTAATTAGTTTTGTATACTTTGTAATTTCTTGTAATGTTGCCATTGATTCTTTACTAAAATAAAATAACGAATGCTTTCTTGAAAAACAAACATGAATTTGTATTTTTTTAGGGTTTTGTGGACCTGACAGCTGCTGAGGTCTCAAGTCGTCTGAAGATTCGGTGACAAGATGCCAGAAAAATCATTAAAGTTCTGCAGGTATGCCAAAAAATGCTGAACAGTTTCCATATCTGTCAGTTTGATTTGTAAATGAAGCACAAAATAAATATATCTGTTTTCTATATAGACTCTAAATCATGGGGAACACTGAGAGCCAAAACGGGGAACATGCCCTCTACAGTACTGGACGTGGCTATTTGTCACGGAAGCACATGTCTCGGTCTCTACGCATTTCCAACAAACAGTCCAGGCGTTCTCGGCATGCTTCATCGGGGAAAATGGAGCACAGAAACTCTGAGACGAGCACTCGGTCAAGTAGCACCCCCAGCATCCCACAATCCCTAGCTGACAATGGCTTGGAACCCTTCAATGAAACAAACAACTTCCCTGACTTTGGAAGCCCCATTTGGGTGGATCGTGTGGCAATGAGTTTGCGCCCTATATCCTTTCATAATGATCTGGCCAATCCCTCAGTGCATATGAATACAATGCACATAACCCTACCTGGTCCCACTGCGGAAGAGACGCAGGATGAGGAAGTGTACACAAATGAGGTTAAATATATTCAGCAGACCTTAGAGTGCTCCAAAGAGACAATCAGCTTCAAAAAGAGATCGAAATCTGCAGACACCTGGCGAGATGACAGCCTAGAGTTTTCCCTGTCTGATGTCAGTCAAGATAATTTAACCAGCACTGAGGAGATCATCGACATGGCTAATGAGAGAGACTTCCCTGACTGTGAAGGTCACATGCAGTTCAGCCCAACAGACTCCGCCGACAGAGCAAACTCGCTGGATGAACTGTACAGTGACACCAGCCCGGCCTCCAGAACCCACGGCCGCTATGCCAAGTGGCATGACACCAACAGGTCCGCGGGAGAGGGAGAGGACGGTAAGAGGCCGTCACCGTCAGAGGAGGACGGGACGTCATACGGCGCGTACACTCTTCCCTGCCGACGTTCCCACTGCCTGTCTGAAGGCCTGAGCAACCTCCAAGCCACAATGTGCAAGAGTATGCAGGGCCGGAGGGCTCAGACCATACAGGTGAGATCTTTGCTTTATCTGCGAGTTCACCTTTCACATCGCTAATAACATTTGGCGTTATTGTTTCTGAAATGCGACGCGGATTCATGAAAAATGAAACAACTGTTCATAATAGGATGAGCTTAGGTAAACACACCAAGGTGTTGTCACATAAAGGTATTTACACAAAATGTAACATGACTTTTACATTTCCTAGAATGGAAAAGACACATTTGTTCCTTTAGCATGTTTAATATTACAGTTGTAACTGACGACTCAAGCTAAAATATAGAATATACATCTGTCTATATTCTTTATTCTTTTGGACCACAAAGGTCCAAAAAAACATCTCAATGATCCCAAAAGAGACAACAGCAAAACCTTTCCATAGGCATATCACCTGTGTTGGTGGCAATTTTCAGAAAAAAACAACAAAGTAGTGACTGTCAATAGTGGCGGTGGTAGTGTGATGGTCTGGGGCTACTTTGCTTCTTCAGAATCCATGCGACCTGCTGTAATTTTAGGGTTTGTCATCTGGTAGCTCAATGATCCGATCCACTAAGCCAACCTCTGATTGGCTCGGCAAAATCCTAATGAAGGTTTTTAGAGTGCCATAGTCAAATTCCATTTTGGAATGTTGTGCATGAACCTTCAGCTCATGCCATGAAGAATAGTTGGACCAAAATCCTCCACAGTGACGTAAAAGATTACCAATCTCACATACATGATGACAGTTGTAGCTGCTAAAGGATGCACAAAACTTGTTGAGAAAGTAAAAGATTTTTAATGCAAAGGAAAAACTGTGAATGGCCACAGTCATAGTCAAGACAACACATGGCATTATGATTATTAATAATCCTTGTTGTCTCTGAGAATTTCTTGCATTGATCCCAGCCCATAAAGTTTCTGTATTTCACCTCTGATGAAACCATTTATTATTTTTTCCCTGGGAAAGGAGACTGGAGAGAAGGGAGGGAGCACAGATTTAGCGACTGTGTTAGAAATGCCCGGGGCCTTTGTTATGATAATGAGGGGAGGCCTGTGCAAGAGTGTAACAGTAAAACGTGTGTGGTGGCCCCTGTCATGACAGGGCACCGTCAACCTTGTTGAATGGAGCTCCAGCGTGCATGATTAGGTCATGTGACCAGATGGAGATACCAGGCTCTGTGTATCCCCTTTTATCTCCCAGGAGCCCTTGGCCCTGTGAGGAGGAGAGCGCAGACCTTGTGGTGCCACAGGGAGGGCAGGCCGTATTCATGCAGAAGAATCCTTGCTGTTCATTAATTTTAAGCAGAATCTCAGCATTAGATATTCTAGATTCATCTTTAGCTTATAGTAGTCTAGGTTTTTTTTGTGAAAACCAGCTTGCTTTTCAAGAATAGCTCTATCCTGTATCTGGAGATATCACCAAGTTGTCGTTCATGATTTCTTATCGTTTCCTGGCTGTGCTCCTGGTGATGAAGAACAGGCGGTTGCCATGCCGTCTCACCTGCCTTGTTTCATCTTCCAGGATGTCACGGCCGGAGACGGCAGTGAATATGAGGACAGCGGGATCGACGGGGTGATGGTAGAGGCAGCGCACCAACCTCGACGCTACAAGACGATGTCGGCGTCCTTCTCCGTCTGTTCCATGCACGGGCGGAACGTGTTTGTTGGCAGCGACAGCGGCAGCAGCAGTGGCGGCGGTGGCGCCAGCGAGGGCGTGCAGGGTGTGTACGAGAACTTCCGTCAAGAACTACAAATGAGTTCCTGCCAGACGGAGAGCTTGGAGGAAGCAGGCTCCGCACTTAGCGATGAGCAGAGCACCATGAGCTCCGCCTACCAGTCCGATCTGTTGCTAAGCGTCGTCCAGGGGATGGTCCGTAAAGCTGGAAAACTTGCTGTAAAGAACTTCCTTGTGCACAAAAAGAACAAGAAAGTTGAATCTGCCACAAGACGCAAGTGGAAGACTTACTGGGTTTCCCTAAAAGGTAAGTTCCGACACTAAATTACTATTACTAAATAACTCTAAAATTATAACCAAGACCACATGGTTTATATACCTTTTTATTCTTGACATCAGACATTGAATCAGCACAGATTTTTCCTGTCTTAGATTTGAATTTCTAAAATTATTTCTGTTTATTTGTCTATTTGTTTGAATAGCTTAAAGCTGCCTGAATTGGGTCAAATGTTCTGGGTATCTTTCAATGAGTTTCTCACCCCGCTTTCATAGAATTTTAGTAATGGTGAGGTTTGGTAGGGCACCTTGTTTACACTCACACAACCTTTCAGTTATAATCACAAATTGTTTGCACTTGTCACCCCTGAGACTAGCCAGCTTTCTCTTTATTCTTCCCAACGTACAAATGGTCATTATGGCTAAACTCTTCAAGTAGTTTTGAGTGGAACACAAGATGGGACTCCAAATATAAAGATCTTGGTCCCCGAGTGTCTTTGCAAACTGTACTTTTGGAGTGAAAGTGGCTTCTTAGTTGCTGAATGGCCCTTCAGCCAGCATCTTTATGCATCCTTTAGCCTTTTGCTCTGCGATTGAAATTGACATTTTTTACATCATTTCCTTGACACAGAACCCATCTTCCTACCTGAACAGTGTGATGGTTGGACATTGTGCTTTTTAATTGTGCTTAATTGTTTGCAGAGGTAAAAGTAGCATATTCAGGCATGTAGAAATTGTAGCCAAGCTGCACCTTCCTTTTTATATAGTGTATGTAAACTTCTGGTTTAAACTGTATATCAATAATCACATGTTCGACTTAAAACCTTTGCATACCTTGGTACAGGTGAGGTGCATCATTCAAATAGCACTTCATATAAACTTGTGTTTTTACCTTTGTGCTGCTCGACAGTATTTTAAAATAAAAATCATGGCCTTGTGCAAGTCAGCACTGCTGCACTTCTTAATCTTGGCCACCGGAGAGCAGAAGTCAATTGCTGAAGCGATTTAGGCTTTCAAGGAAAGTGAAGACTGGAACCAGCAAGTATGCTTCTTAAAAAAATGTTTTGGTTTTCCAGGATGCACTCTCTTCTTTTATGAAACCGATGGTCGGTCGGGGATTGACAACAACAGTATTCCCAAACACGCCATATGGGTGGAGAACAGCATCGTCCAGGCTGTGCCAGAGCATCCCAAAAAGGACTTTGTGTTCTGCCTCAGCAATTCGTTGGGGGATGCATACCTTTTCCAGGTAAAAAAAAAAGTTTCATTGTCACCGGGTAGCCATTGAAATGAAGGTTTAACATATACAAATAATTCTTGTTTCCTTTAAATTTAACAAATCAAAGTCTGGGCTTTACTGTAGAAGGTTTTATAGGAATGTCTATCAAAGCAATAAATGAGTATTCAACACAAACTTCAAATTGTTTTACTATAGTTTTGTGTGAGAAACCAAAGTTTTGAAAAGTCTTTTGAATTCAGCCACCACCCAGGAACATGATTCAATCCAAATTGTCTTCTGACTGTACGCAGGTTCATTATCCAGATAATAGATGAACTTCCTCTCCAGTCTCAAGTATTTTGCATGTATTAGGTTTGCAGTTGTGCCATTCTTTTCAGAGTCATTGATTGAAAGGATCTATGATCTGTGAGATTTGAAAGCTCAGGGCATTCAGAGTTCTCCACAACTTTGTTCCTGATCCGTCTGCTGTGTTTTTCAGTTTTCATGATGCTGTTGGTTAACTATTGCTGTCTAACAAACATCTGAGGATGGTAACAGAAATTATATAATTTGACAGAAAATAAATGCACATACTTTCAAGAGGCAAACTGGTTGTTTTATCTTTTTTTTTTTAAACATATAGTTTCACTTACAGTTTACACTGATGTGCTGAAGTTTGATTTAACACAAAATCAAACTTCATTGTTGTAACGTGACTAAAAAATAAATAAAAGGAACACGAATGCTTTTGCAGGAATTTGCATGTCGATGCGTTTAACCTCTAAACTTCTACTTTCTGCCTCCATGAAGACTTGCAGCCAGACAGAGCTTGAAAACTGGATCACAGCCATCCACTCGGCATGCGCCACCGCCGTCGCTCGCCAGCATCACAGAGAGGACACCGTTAGGCTGCTGCGTGCTGAGATCAAGAAGCTGGAGCAGAAGATCGACATGGATGAAAAGATGAAAAAGATGGGAGAGATGCAACTGTCTGCTGTCACTGACACCAAGAAGAGGAAGACAATCCTGGATCAAGTAGGTTTCATAACCCTTGCTGATACGCGCCTCACTCTGCCGGAGTGCTGGGTCTTATCCCATCGGCTGACGTGCTGAACTTTCTGTTCTCAAACCCTTCATCGTATTGAGGTCAAGCTTTAACAATCAGTTTACTTGGAGATTTGTAGCTGTTAATTACATGACAGCTTCTGCTTGAAATATTATTTATTCATTTTGATGATGGCAAAAAAGATGAAGGTATTATTTAAAGTATTGGACAATGAAATGTACCCCCTTTTTGTTATTGACTATGTGAAACAAGTGTTTCCAAAAGAGCTAACTTTATATTTACCTTGCTATCGTTTTGGCTTTAACAAAATAACAGGCTCATTATTAAAAATGCAAAATATGTTTTGACTCACTTATATTGCTTTCGAAATACCTAAAGGTAGAAAAGGTTTATTTCGTTGATATTAATGTATGTTGACTAAAACACAAGTGCTAAAATGTCTGTTATAATTAGGTTTCTATAATGCTCCACCTCATGAAAGAAACTCTTCTGAGTACACAGGGCTTTACATCTTCAATGGATCCATCAGTGATAATGAAATAACGACAAATAAATGGTAGTTCTCAAATATTTTATAATTATCTTGATTGTGAATGTTAAAGTTTCCAACAGCATACTGGGTGACATTTCTAATTGGTAATGCATTTAAGCTAAAGTAAGAGAAGAGGAAGATTGTGCATTATCAATTTTTAATATTTTTGGTTTCACAATCAGTGCTGGAGAGATTTATCGTGACAAAAAAAGAGTGAGACAGAGAAGAAGAGTTACACTCGGAGACAAGCTAAAAGATTTTCCAGCGTCATTGTCTGAACACCTGGTGGTGCTGCACACATACTTTTTCTGAACTTGGCATGCTGTTGGCACTGCTGAACAGAGCCCCATTCTCCAATAATTGAGAAGCTCACATTGTGCCTAATAGGATTGCTTACAGAGAGGGGACATCAAATGGCCTTTGTTCGGTCGGTTAGGAACTGCCTGCTTGGAACTGCTCTGCTTGGCAGCGTCAGGTTGGGAAGTTTGCAGAGCCGAATGGATAAAGGACTGGTTCTTTAAAAAAAAAACTGAAACTCTTCCTGCTTCTATCTGCCAGTGGAATGTGCAGCATTGTTGCTCCATCTCTGGGTTACTTGGCAGTAAAACAGAACTTTCTCCAGAGACCTTTTCCAAACACCAGCTCAGAACCGTGACTGGGAGGAGACGACCCAGTGAACAATCACAATCTCCTGCTCTACTGACCCAGTAAACATTTAACCGTTTGGCCCAGAAAGTGCAGATAGCTTCGAGTAAACTAATGCTCCATCTTAATTCAACAAATGATCAAACATATGGGTTGTTGTGTCTCTTTCGACCCTCAGATCTTCTTGTGGGAGCAGAACCTGGAGCAGTTCCACATGGATCTGTTTCGCTTTCGGTGCTACCTGGCCAGCTTGCAAGGAGGAGAGTTGCCCAACCCTAAACGGCTCCTGGCCTTTGCCTCCCGTCCCACCAAGCTGACCATGGGCAGACTGGGAATATTCTCAGTCTCTTCCTTTCATGCACTGGTAGTTGTCCTCTTCATACTTCATTTTGACTTTAGTTAACCATAATATATGATCTTGCTACATGTGTACATGCATTTGAACCAAACTGTAAAGGACTGTTTGGATAAACTGACACATATCAAGTGTCATCTATTCAAACTGCTGTTTACCAGTTTGCGCCATTGGCCAGTTAGAAGGACGTTTTGCGTTTTCATGGGTAAACCTGATCAAAGTACACCATGATACTTCATTTTACAAAATGTTGGTTAATAACAACCGATATCTTAATTGTAATATTCAACAGTAATATTGCTGAGTATTCCATTTTCCAGTTTGGAGGATGTTTTTTGAGAAAGCGTTGGCACAGTTTCCTTCATAGTACATTTTGGCAGCACAGAGTTAACTTGATGACTCACCGGGCACAAAAAAAAAAAATTGCCTCAAATAATATTTCTTTATGCCATGATGGCTATTTAGGTGCTTGGGTTTACCAGGGGTTACCATCTGATAGGCTTTAGTTGTGTGCCAGCCTCCTACGGCTACAGCGGGGTTATGCACTCCAAATACAAAACGAACTGTTGCAGGGAGAAACGTCAATTTGATTTTTAGACTTCGCTTAGGTGCTATTTTTCTTCTGCAACCACCGACGCAGCGTTCTAGGGCAGGTGGGTGTTCAGGCTGTTTGGTAGCAGTTTGTGATTTGAGGAGTTGGCTTGCTGTTTTATTTGTCTCATTTGCCTAGCCCTACATTCACAAACATGTGTACGAGTATGACTCTATGTAAAAGCTTTACATGTATGTGTACTGCCGTTAGATGCTTGTGAGTTAAATGTCTTCTGATAAATCTTGAGAATATTTGTTGGTGTCTTATCGCGAAGATCTCGTATAACATGATTGTTTTTTTGCAGGTGGCAGCTCGCACAGAGACTGGAGTGAGACGCAGAACGCAAGCCATGTCTCATTCCTGCAGCAAGCGCAAAAGCAGGTTTTCCTCCCTCTGGGGTGTAGACACAACCTCCAAGAAGAAAACAAAAGCACACCCTACAGTCAGCCAGGTCTGTGTGGTCCTATGTTATCGAATAGATATGTTTGAATCTCCAGGTACCGGCACGGCAGAGTTATCCGCACAGATCTTTTTTTCCTTTGCCCTTGTGTTTAAAAACAGCCCTTCACTATTCTGCCTGAGGTAACACTACACCTCTTTCTTTTTGGCCTCGCAGGTGTTTGCTGATGGTGAAGAGCCAGAGAAAAAACCAGCAGATCGCATATTTGTTGATTCTGTGAAAGAAAACACAGTAAGCTTTCGCTCTCTGTTAACACGAATTAGTCTGTAAAGAATAGTTCAGACATCCTTTACTTTATTCTTTACAACCTTTTCAGCAGGCTAAAAGTTGTTTTATATAAATAAGAAGAAGTACTTGTTTCACTGGCAGACATTCTGATTGTAACATTCTGATGCTTCCTGGTTGGTACCACTAATGTTTTAGTCAGTGGCTGAGCCACTGATCCATTTTTTTCCCCCCAAGATTTAAGTTTTGCTCATAATCACCCAAATTCACATGGAGGAATCAATGGAAGAATCAGTTTCATTCATCCAGTTTTCAAACCGAGTTACCTAAATAAACTTAATTTTTGATGTCATTCTATTTTACCAATGCCTTCAGCATAGTATAAATAACTACCGAAATTAAAATGGTGAACTCTTGAGTAAAAATGATTATTTAGGAAAAGAGTGGAAAAGAGATTCTACCGAGATGATTATGAAATTAAAGGACGGCAGTTAATTAAAGGACTGTAATTTACCAGCCTTGTAATATCCGTGTTGTCAGAAAACAGAAGACGGAACTGTGAAAAGCCTTGCTCGACCAAACACTGACAGCGACATGTGGGCTCCTGAAAACCTCACTCCCTCCTGGGTTTGTCTGCCAAATGACCAGCCTGTGTTAACCACCATCCAGCCAGGAGAGTCTGCACTGTGTGTTCTGGAGTCTATATGCAAGGTATCAGAACTATGCCTTAAACATCCCTTTGACCATGTGTCTTTTTTTATGCTAAGTCTGCTCTCTGCAAGGATCTGTATGCATATGTGCTGTTATGAGAATATGAGAATAAAAACCCATTTTACTTTGGTATTTAAACACAACTTGTTTTTGAATTTGCAGACCCATGAGCTCGACCCAACCAAACACTACTTGCGACTTAAGTTCTTTATGGAAAACCAAACACAATTCTACATTCCCAAGCCAGAAGAGGACATCTATGACTTGGTATATTTAAATGCCTGATTGGAAATTATCTTTTTCCTTACATCCCAAAATCCTTAATAAAGTCAAACTTAATATAATAAACCTTAAAGTGCTTCAGCTGTATGAGGACCAACAAGGCAAAATACTTCATTCATAAGAAAAAGAGAATTATTGGGAGATCATGCTCCAAAACATAAATATGGAGACCTTTTTTTTCACAATAAACTGATACATTCTTGTATTTACATCATTCCTGTCAAGATATTGTTAGTGCTGCTTTGTGTGAGAAGGAAGAATATGAATGCTCTATTTTTTCTGCTGTCGATAACCCGCCCACTACACTATGACTAAAGTTAGACAGAGCTTCAGGATTTATATAATAACTGCTTTTTGTTCTTCACAGCTGTACAAAGAAATCGAACTCTGCTCCAAAATAACTAAAGTCATCCAGTTTGACAGAGATGAATCCTGTATGATTGGTTATGGTGAGAGCAGTCTTTTTGTTTTATAATGAAAATTTCAGATTTTTTGTTTTTGTTTTGATTTGTTTTGAAAGAAATGATTGTGTTCAACCCTGACACGAGTCGTGTTCCTTTTTTTAACCCTCCCTTTTTGTCCGTCAGGTTTTTCTATCTCAGTGGTGGAAGAAGATGGAGTACAGCAGCTTTACATCACCGATGTGAAGGCGGGGGGGTTGGCCTTTGCCAAAGGTCTGTGTCTCATAGGATAGCTATCTTCTCCTGCAGTTAATTAGTTACAAAGATGGCAAAGACCAGTAAAAAAATGCATTAGATGTTTCACTGCACTTATGAATTTTTATTTACTTTTTTTTTTAAATTGTTTTCATATTTATGCAGTTTGGTGATGAACTTATAACTTGGCCAGTATCAATTACATATATGAGAATAAATGGGTTTTTATGCAATCTTGAAATGTCGGAGAAAGATTTGATTTATGCAGGTCTGGTCGTTGGTTTCTAGAGTCTATTTCTTACTCAAATGTCAAAGAATAAAATCCAGAAAAGTTATTTATGAATGATTTATGATCCATTCATGTCTTTATTTTGGATTTGGCACTTCGCTCTTTGGCAGTTCTTTAGCCTCTAGACACTTTTAGCATGGCATGTCAGTTTGCTCATGTGGATTTTTATCTGGGCCTGGCTTAGGTGACAAAAGAAGAGTTTTTATTGATCTGTTTGATGTTGTTATATTTTCATTTTTTCCAAACTGTCCATTTCATTTCTGAGACAGATGGCTCCACCTAAAGCAAAAACTGTGGAAACGTAAATGGTTTGCATATAAAATGTCAAAGAATGTAAAACTATCTTCAAAGTTCAACTAACTCCTACTTTTATTGATTTTGTTAAGACATTCCTGGAAATACTGGACATTCTATATTTCTATCTGTCACTGCAGACAGTTAAAAAAAGTTTAACTCTCGCATGAATAACTTAAGGGCGAATAACATGAAGTTAATCTTGTTCTTGCGTTTTTAACAGGTCTGAATGCCGGCGATGAAATTCTCCAGCTGAATGGAAAAGACTCACACAGTCTGAATTTCTCAGACATGAAGGCTGCGTTCTCCCAAGTGTCTCTGGCTTTGACGGTCAACACTCTGCCCTCAGTGGACCGTCGTCAGCTTTGCTACCTTCCGCCGCGGCGCTCTGATGCAGCAGAAGACCTTTACACTGACATCTTCTCCCAAAGTCAAGGTAAAAAGAGCTTTTCAGTAAAGCCTCTGGAGCAAATGTAGCAGTGAAAATAGCTTCTCCTGCAATGTTAAAACACATTTGTACATATAGATGTACATATAAGTGAGATAAGAAAGAATACAATTAAGAAAAAAAAACTTCAAGCATGACCTCCATCAGAAATTAATTTTAATTATCTTTAGACATTAAAAAAAGTTTTAAATTGTTTTATTTTTCTGGCTTTTAAAAGGTTTTAATTGCGGTTGCATTCAGACTTTCTATGCAACAAGCACATTAATGGTTCCATGTGATTTAAAATTTGATATGATATATGAAAACACTGAGGCTTATAGAGTTAAATTGACTTTTAATATAATTACTATTTCAACAAAAATACATGATGTACGTGTAGCTAAACCAAAAGGAAATAAGCCATAAATGAACAGAACTGTAAATAAACATGTTTTCAGGAAGAGTTGGTAGCTGTAATGGCTTTTCAAAGACATGATGCATGATGTTCACCTAAATGAACAGATGTTTAGTTGTCAAATGTACTAAATTCGTCCAAAGTTAATTCATGTTCCCAGTATTTCTAACAGCCTTTGAAAAGCTGTTCACTTTCACGGGTGACGAGACATTTTAATTGCAAAATGTATGGAAATATTGGGAGGACACAGAATGTGTCCCGGAACAGTTATAGATAAATCAGAAAAACAAAGAGTGGCACATTTTAGACGTTTAGCTCTAAACAACCATGGCTTTAGAAATATCATTCTAACATGGCAAAATAGTGAAATGCTTTAATAGGAAACAACAAGAGCTTGTGTTTGTGTTTTGTTTCGATGCAGAGGAGATTCTGGACGACGGTGTGGGCCTGCTGCTGGAGAGCTCTGGAGACAGCCTGGACGATGATTCGGAGATCTTTAGCGAATTTGATGAGTGTGGAAAGGTAAGACTGCAGCAAACATGTGACGGCACATCTTGTTTTGATGCTTCCTACTTGTCCTTCACAGCAACCCTTCTCAGCTTTCTGTTGTTATGGGAAAAAAAAATAAAAAAAATCCCTCTTATGAACATTTGCTGCAGCACAGTTTGAGTCACCACCTGTTACCGGCTCATTTCAGCACTTTATGAAAGATCTGCCGTTTTTGTTCACATTCACTTATGGGTGCTGCTGTTAAGTGCAAGTCTGTATCGCGCCTCCTTTTGACTACTGCAGTAAAGGAATTTAGTATCCTCTGACAACATAACATTAATAACAGCTCAATATTAAAAATGCCTCAGCAAAAGTACATAAACTTAAAAGCTTTTTGAATGAAACATGGTGGTGATATTTGTCTTTATTAAGGTCAATTTCTAATGTCTTTATTATGCACAGTTACTTGCCATTAGGATGAATGAGGTTCATTCATCAAGGGACACAACTTGTAGAAGAACATAACTGTCAAGATGAAGAAGTAACATTGTCATTAATTTGCTTTTGGCTGATGGTAATTTTTTTTTCCATTCTGATGGAAAAATATGGCTTAATTAAGACACTGTTCTCTAGTCTTATCTTCATAACTGACTTTAAAAGGTTTTCCAAGTGCCTTTTTCTTGATTACAACATTTTTAATCAGTCATCACACCAGTTTACGACCTGATTAGGTCTCTATGTGGCGGCATCGTCTGATCTTCTTAATCTAAACAAGGTTATGCTTAGTATATTTATGCTTCTGCGAGATGTTTATTTTCTTGATGACTAAACACAGTGTAGAGTTCATTGGAAAAGTATTCACACCCCCTGACTTTTTTTACATCGCATTTATAAACACTGTGTTATTGGGATTGCGATGGACCAACAAAAAGTAGCACATAATTGTGAATAAGCTGCTGCGATAAGAAATTACTCAATTGGATAATGAATTAAAATGACCTTGATCATTTTCATTCTGACGATTCATATTTTTCAAAAGGCAGTTTTGCTGTCAGAGCATCATATTTATGGTTTGGTAATAAGTAGTTTTTATTTCTGTTTTATTTTATTTATTTTTGCATATTTAAAACATCTTCCAGTTCTAGTTTTAAGTGTTCTTTACTAAATTAAAGTTTATTGGTCTTTGAGGGGGTGAGCTTGCAGGATTATGCCATTATCAATATGTTACTTGAGAATAGCCTCAAAACAATTATTGTTTATTGCATTAATTATTAAACTGTGTATTAGCATGACAAACCTAATTGTGAAACAGAACAATTCCCCCCCCCAAATAAAAATCTGTAAGATATGAAGATCTGGAGAAGTCATCCAATACGTAGAGGCGAGCTGTTTGATACGATCTTGCTATACATTCAGCTGTTCTGTGAAACTTCATGGTTTGTTGGAACAAACGGCTCCATCAGGACCAAGAGACACAGTGAGGGTCGAACAAAAATTCACACTTCTCGATTTTTATTTACCAATAGTCTTCAGACCACATGTTTTTAATAACTCCTTTGTTTTGGTCTATCACATAAAATTCTGCAGCCCTTTTGCAAGGCACTGTTTGTTTTATTATGTTCACCGATTCACGCTTCCTGAGTATCAATTTTCAATTTCCACTTACTACTTACTTTCTTTTATGATCAAATTATCTGGTAACCAAATTTTACACGCACATGTAGAAGTGTATATACCCTACTTAAGCTTCTATTTCATTTAATTTATTTATAAGAGTTTAAATATAAAATTCCCCATCATCTGTTTTGTTCCTGCAAAGCCTGCTTGTTTGCAGCTCCCTTTGCCCCCCCTCCTCTTCATCAAACCCCACATTTATATTCTACTGCTGTGTTGCTCACCCAGCCAATCCTGCTGCACTGCAACCTTTGAGGAGGAGACTCCTTTCCTCCTGCTCTGCTCTGGGTTCAGTCACAGGGATTATTAAAACTCATTTGCAATGTTGTCAAAGCTGGACAGATCCTCACACTCACTCCGTGTGCCCGAGTTTAGCCAGCCTGTAAAGGAGAGAGAAAGACAGAGAGAGAAAACAGGAGAATATTAGAGACAGAGCTACAGCAGACTGAAGGCGCAAAAGAGGGGGGAGCTGGAAGGCTGTAAGTGCTGGTGGGCGGAGAGGAGGAGGCTGTGCAGCTTCACTCAAGGTCCACAGCACCTTCTTTTTTAAAACGGGAAAGACAAAAGTGGGCGAAGAGATGTGTTCCAGAGGCACAGAGTAGGCTTGACTTTTAAAAAAAACAACCTGGAGTTATCTCTCGGGCACTTTACCTGCCGCTGACTGTCCACTGACTGGCACTGGGCAATGTCCGTCCTGAAGTGGAGCAAGCACAGAAAGCGCTCCGCAGACTCCATCTATGACATGCTTCATCTGGTGAGATCTCTGTCATGTATCTCTTTACCTGGATTGCCGTCGCTGCGGTCTTAGCCGTTTTGTCTTAGTTAGGGAAGGAAAACACCTCCGTAGCTTTTGTTTCAATCCCCCCCCCTCTCGGCTGCTAAAGACGGGAAGCTGTGAGTCATCGATGTGTCGCATAGTTGCCCCGTAATCACAGGAGTTCTTCACAAGATAATAAGGAAATAAACGGCTTCACGCAGGAGTTCATTCCCGTGAAACTTGGACCTGACATGACTTTGAGAAACTACCCTCCGCGTTGCTGCGGTGATTGACTGCTGGGGGAGCTTTCTCCCTCGCAGTCTTGGGTTGTGATATCAATCTCTTGTCAGATTCACAGAGCAGACATGTAACCTTCTCTCTACCTCATCAGCGCTGTGCTGCTTTATGCGTTTCATCCATATTTAATAAGCTACGGGAGAAAATAAACTGGAGTCTCACACTTTTTTTTTTTTTACCCATGACAGTGTCTTTGATTTACACTCTGTTCGTACTTATCCTAAAAGCTTTGTCGGATTTTTCCCGTCATCTGTCTCTTTGCCATCTCATGACTGTTTAGAAGCTTACAACTGCAATGGTGTTAATTAGACTAAACTGTGAGGACTATGACCAGACTGACTGTCTTGCGTGGCTCAGTGAAACTTGTTAAATTGTATTGTCAATTTACCAAGGCAGGAGTAATCAGAGGACTTCATACCTAGTCCTCTGTAAAGTCCAGATGACTTTGCTTTAAGGATTTTTGCATATTTGTTCTGGTGAAGCACTGATTGTTTAATGGGCTATACATGTTCAGTTCTACAAATTGGAAAACAAAAAGCTATGTCAGGAATGCAATTCAAACATGAAACTGATATAAATATCAGTTTCATAAAAAAAAGAAAAGAAAAAACACTTGAATTAATAGTCTTCTCATTGGTCTTGAATAATATTCTATTTTTTAGACTAATGTCTAAGTTATTAACATTACTAAGTTGTAATAATCTGAGATGTTTTAAGTCTGTATGTAACAGATTATTTAAATTTTACTAATAAAACAATTGAAATAAATATGCTTAGAGATTATGCTGTGGTTCATATTACAATATTACTACATACAATTCTTAAGAGATGAGTGTTATGAGTAGCACTCCTTAGGCTCAACACCATGAATGTTTGCATTTTCTGTCTTTCCTGTAAGTAAGGAAAGTATGTAAAAGCTCATTTTGGTCTACAGCAGCAAACAGGGAAGGAGGGAACATTGTGCAGCTTTATGCTTTGTACAGCTGGAGAAAATTCTGGTTGCTTTGAAATTTCTGATGTCTCATTTTGATGAGCATTTTTGTGGTTTTGAAAGTCAGACAGTAAATCTCTCGTATCTCTGTATTAGTAACTGGTGCAGACTACTTATAACATATAAAACCCCCTAAAAACTAAATAGTCCTAATGCATTTTAACGCGCTTCGGCTTCTAGAATGTCAAATGATCTGGCGAGTAATCTGCGCTGTGAATCATTGAGCTGCTTTCTTAAATATTCAAAGAGAATTTGATCACCAGATACCACTTGTTCTGAACATTTTTGCAGATATAAAGTGCCATATTGAAAAGGCCAGATTAATAAAGGATTTCTCCATCTCAGTCACTGCATTCAGAGCCTCTCTATGCCACGGCATGGAGCCAAATTGGACACACAATCATGCTTTGTTGACCTCTCTTAATAATCAGTCTGGCAAGATTTCCAACCCTGCAGAAGATCAACAGGAGTCTTGTACAGAGATTGGTCCTGGCATATTCAATTTAATATCGCATAATGGAGCGAGGCGGCTGTTCTGACTAAAAGCTGTCACAATTAATAAATTGTCATCCCGTTTTGTTGTGTGTGCAGACTGAAGTCAGCTTTGCCAATATTTTATAGTCCTTCTCTGTTTACATGCATTAAAACAGCAAATCATAATTAATCATGTTAATATATGTCAGTGTGTTTATGTTTCTTCTCACCATTTGAGAAGTGGAAAAAAGAAGTACCGGAAGTAGAAGTAGTAGAAGTAGAAGTAGTGGAAAAAAGTCCAGCTCATTTCTCTAGTTCTCTAGTTCTGATTAGTTATATGGGATTTATTTCCATTTCCTTTATTTCTTATGGTCACAGACGCCTTAAAGAACAAAACTAAGCAGAGGATAATTAGTTGGATCTGAAGCACAGGCAGAAGGTGGCAGTCAGAGGCAATTATAACACTCCTCTTGTGTGTGATGATGAGCTGTGAACTAGAGATCCTAAAACACGTCTACTTATTTCATCTTGGATTAATAGGCTCTTCTCAACTGCTGTTGGCTTCTTTAATTTAGTTATTTAGACACAGTTGACCAATTCCTATACTTTTGCCTGAGATCAAAATAAAAAGAGAAGAGATTTAAACAGCATCATTAGGAAAACTTAAAAGCACTACATGAACCCACCACACAAAAAACACACACACCACCACAACCACCCAAAAAACAAGCTCTATTATTTTCTATCAAACAAACCACACGTGCTGCCTCTGGTCCGTGGTGACACTAGGCTCCACTACCTGTAGACCAGAAGCATAAAGACCTCTGATAAAATTTACAATTCTTGGGTCTAATAATCTATTTCATCTCGACGCTTCTAATGTGTGTTAAAGGTGCTGACTGTCATGAGTTAAAACGCTCCAGATTTAAGGATCTAAATAACTGCTGCATTATGTAAAAAGTAGTAAAAGTTATTAGCACTTCTTACTGCTTGCATCTCAATAAACCAATGACACTCGGATATCTAGTCAATTTTATTTTTATGGCACATTTTAGCGACCAGGCAGTTCAAACAAAGTGCTTTACAATTGTGAAAACAAGCAATTAACATTACATTTTGTCAAATGCCATTTATTTGTGAATGTGTTCATTTAGTTTAAAACCAAATTCTCATAGATTTTAAACACTTGGCAATACCTAAAAGTTAGTTCTGGGTAATTTAACCTCAAAGAGATGGATAAAAAAACGTATGCAGTAAAAACTGGTACACTGACAAACTATCAGGAACTAGAAAACAGGAACATCTAGCTCCAGTTCTAGCTTTACTTCAACAGCTTGCTGTTTATTACAGAATTGATATAAAAATGTATAGTTTTTTATTAGGGTCTAAATGATTTCCCCTATTGCTATACATCCACAAACACAGAAAGGGGAAAAAATAAAATTGCACTTGAATGTTCCAAGATCCAAACAAAAATGTCCCTGCTTTGTGAAATAATGTACCATTCCAAAGTCTGGAGACTTTTAATGAGCTTTTAAAGACACACTTCTACTCTTTTGGATTTTGAGCAAAGACAGAACTGGGTATCTGAATATGACTCCAGTTTAAAGTGCTTTCAGTCTGTTTTCAGTTTTCAAATACTCTCTCAAAAATTGTTTTGTTGTCCTTTATTCACAATTGAAGTCAGCAACAACAACTTCATGTTGACAAATTTTTAATAGATGGTTCCTCCACTAATTTAGCAAATTTCCTACTTATATGTTATAAAGTGCATTTGTGACAATACATTTACAGCCTTCTTTCCACTTCTGAGTTGGTCTCCAAGCCGTCTGAGAATTTTGGGGAATTTTTCCAGCGGAACAAACGGTCCATGTAAACATCTCCTTGATTAGATAACAGTGCTGACAATCAGTTTAATTTATAAAAGCCGCGTGAGATTAGACGTGTCTGGCATTGATGCCATTTGAATTTATTGCAGTCATTACATAAAACTGAATGATTAATTAAAAACAAACACGAATATCTTAATTGAATTGTGTGTAATGAAACGGGCCTTTTAAAGAAACAAATGTCACAGTTTTGTTTGGCGAGCGCTTCATGCACAGGAGATGGTGTTGAGATATTGAGATATGCTGACTGGCAGCCACTTTGATCTTAATTAAGATTAGAAGCATCCATCTTTTGCAGCTGTGTGAAGTCCATATCGTTATTATTTCCTAGAGGTATTTGTAGGTGCGACAGGATAAATTGCTTCCATCAAGTCTATAAAACTGGCCATATAACAAGCGGGTGACATCTTTGCCCTCCTTTACCCGGTTTTTAATGTACTCCTTCTGGCTGTGCCTTTTGCATGACTCCCGACTGATCTGCTGGATTTTCTCAGCTGATCTCTTTTGTGTCATGATAATCCACAATATGATGAAATCAAGTTGTGATGGATAAGGAAGGGGCCTCTTTGTGCGTTCTCTTTTGTGTTTGTATTGATATTACAAGCCAGCATTTCTTGTTTTTTTTTTGTTTGGCTGGCGAGGCTGTAGCCTTTTGCAAACAAAGTAACTATTTGTTCAGCCATGTAGGCTTATGTTGAGAGGGGTCTATTTTTGTCCAAAATAATAGTCTAATGCACATCAGGGCCAGTCACCATGGCAACTCATACTCTTTGTGGACACACAGTGTGTGTATATTTTGATCCAGTGAAAGAGTTGAATCATTACACCACTAATCCATCAGCAGGAAGAAAGCACCCGGGAAAGTGAGCAAAAAAGAGGAGGTCGGAAAGTCATAGTTGTGATAGACTGAAATAGACCAAATTAGTGCAAAAGATTTTTTTATAGCTGCCTCTCTGCCTCTTTCTAGGCTCATTCTCGGCACAGTCATGAGTCTGTGCACATCAGTAAGTAGAAGGTGATGCCTACACATTTTCTTCTAAGGTGCTGATTGGTCTCTTCATGCAGATTTCCTTTTATATCCTCACATTTGGATTACACCTTTGCCTGTTTTTGATCGCTTACCTGTCTCTTTTGTCTTCCTTTTTTTCCTTTAAAGAGCACAGAGCAGGTCGCCGCTTTCTGCCGCAGTCTCCATGACATGAATCCCTCAGAGTGCGTGTCCTCTTCGCCGAGCCCGGACTCACCCTTCCCGCCTACCGCGACTCCCCGACAGCTGTCCGATGCCGACAAGCTCCGCAAAGTGATCTGTGAACTCGTGGAGACCGAGCGCACCTATGTCAAAGTCAGTATCGATCATCAGACTCGCTCCAAGCAGATGGTGTTTGTGAGTGCATATGTTCTCCTGTGCAGCAGTCAGATTCTATCCGTCTTGAGATGTGCTCCGCCTTCGTATTGTCTATTCTATATAACCGATCCATATTTATCTCTGCGTCCCCGGAGATCTGATGGGGGACACAGCTGTGTCCTTGTCTGGATATTTTCTAATCTTTTCCAGCTCGGAATAAAAATGGCTCGGTGGAATAACTGGGTTAGAGATGGTATGTAATGGGAAAATGTCAAGACTGTCTTAATGATTCTCAATCCAGGGGGCACAAATGGGCTTACTATAGAAATCACATTACAAATGATTGATTGTATATTGCACAAGGTTCAAGGGGAATTGGTGATTTGTTCTAATTGACTTTAGTCTGGTGCACTTTATGTTTGTATGTTTAATTGCTGCTGAAAAACACCACAGGGACTTAAAACCCAGAGGAACAAATGCCAGAGAGGACTTTTAGTGATAGTTAATGATTTGAAATGAATGCTGCAGTCAAATTAATTTGTATGTTTACTGGTATACATGTTTATTATACACATGCATTTCAATAAGTTAGAATATCATCCAAAGGGTCATTTATTTCATTAATTCTGTTAAAAAAGGGAAACTCCTAATGATTTGCACAGAGTGATATTTTTGATAATTTTTATTATAAAGGTTCATAGCTAATGAAAACCCAATACTTTGTCTTATATAGCAATCTAATTTTTGAGGAACAAATGTAAAAATAAAAGGTTTAACACAGGAATGTCTCCCTTCAGAAAAATTTGTTCTTGTATTGTACAGTATTTGTACAATACACCAAACATCAATATTTAGATGTTTGGTGTTTTTCTTGGCATTGCTACTATATTAATGCGACAGTAATACCAAAGATCAGTCTTTGGTGTTACTAGTTTGGTCAGGATTCAGTGAGACTGGAGTCGGTGCCTGAAGAACCACCATATAGCTGCTTGCTGCTTTGTTGATGCTGGTGTCTCGTCTTCCTCTTGTGTGGCTTAGGTCAGGGCTGTCAAGCGCAGTGATACCGTGGTCATTAAACCAGGTATTGGTAGGTCTCAAGGTCCCAAGTCCTGATGGAAAATGAAGTCAGGATATCCAGAAAATTTGACAGCAGAAGGAAACATGATATATGGTTGAGTTGACATAATAAAATATGGTGGACCAACATCAGCAGACATGAGTCTTGACATTTCTCCTCCCAGACTCTTCATTTACTTCTAAATGAAATGCACAATTTATTTCCACCTGAAGAGAGGACTTTTGTCCATTGAACAACAGTCCAGTTCTCCTTAGCACAGGTTGTACCGTAGCACAGGTCATTTCTCTGGTTGAGGAGTCGCTGAGCAAAGAAAGTTATGGTTGTAGACTATTCCCTACATACTGTGGCTTGAACCACCAACTCCAGTCACACTGAATCTTGACCAAAACAGTGAATCGGAAATTCAAACCACACTTTTCCTTTCAGTCAATTTATATGTAAAAAGCCAGTTTTATTATGATGAGAGCTTGTTGGTTACAGCCTTGCTATACATCTATCAAGTCCACACTTTTTCCCATGATTGTACGAGTCATAACACTTTCGTATTACATATTTTTTCTTCAAATTGTTATAAAATATTGTCATTTTCTGATAAACTGAACTTTGTGTGAATTGCTGCCCATAGGTTGCCTACTACAGTTTAAAAACAGTTGTTTTAATAAGAATAATGAATGGGCAAATACTTGAAAATGTGCAACCTTTTTTCCCCAGTTGTAGAAATGGCACTATTTTATGAAAAATCCAGTCACCATGATCTTATGTAATCATTCCTACTGAGAAACTGAAGTTTGGGTTTTCATTGCCTGTAAACCATAATCATCAAAATGTACTGAAATAAATAATTTTTACCATATCAATCTGTGGGTAATAAATCTAAATATAATTAACTAAATTAATTTACTGGAATTAATCAGCTGCACTCATGCTCCTGTTTGTCTTTTGGTTTTAGACTAGAGATCATACAGTTTGCTGTTCAGATGTCTCTTTAGTGTTGGCTTCTAAAAAGCTCCTTGTTTTAAGATAATTTAGAATCACCCATTTTACACACTGTTATTCGTAAAAACTTTCCACATATCACATTTATGAATCTGTTGGTGCCTGCTGTGATTTATAATAGTCTCTTGCTCATTCATATTAAAACAAGTCCTCAAGTCTGGCAACATTTCTCTCTGACTTTTATCACCAAGAGTCTATTTCCTATAGCGTCCCACATAGTGACAGAACACAATTAAACACTCTTAACTTTTTCCTTGCAGGATCTCAATTGTCTCATTGGGAGATATTTAACCCCACTGCAGAAAGAGAATTTCCTCACACAGGATGAGGTATGTGAAATGTTTCCCATGCATGAGCTTTTAAGAGGTAGATTGGCTTTTAGATGCCAGTGCTGCTGAAATATTCTATTAATGGTTTGTTGCATAATCATGTGAAGTGTTGCCTTGTAGAAGAAGAGGATGGATGGTAATTAGAGAGAGAGATTTTTACATGCATTTGCAATATTAAAATTCATGTTGTATGTGTTAGTTTGAGTTTGTGTAACTGTTACAAAGTACTAAAAATTTTAACACTACTAGACGATGGAAATTATTAAATATCTTTTTCCTCAGCTGGATGTTCTATTTGGCAATTTGCCAGAAATGGTGGAATTCCAAGTTGAGTTTCTAAAAACGCTGGAAGATGGAACCAGATTGGTTCCAGATCTGGAGAAGCTGGAGAGTGTGGATCAGTTTAAGGTACAAATCTTTATTTTTTCTTTAGACATAATCCTAGAATATGAGCAGCATCAAGCATTCAGAAGACCTATGAACTTTTTTTCTGACTCGAACTCTCTCACAGAAAATACTCTTTTCTTTGGGAGGCTCTTTCTTGTACTATGCGGACCGTTTTAAGATCTACAGTGCTTTTTGTGCCAGTCACACTAAGGTCCCAAAGGTTCTTGTGAAGGGTGAGTACATTTTCTTTCTTTTCATTGGGCTGACATTCCACCTCGGCTCAAAGGACAGTGTGTATTTAACCATCTGTTGTATATTGCAATTCTCCATAAATCTGCTCTTCATCATTGTCAGCCGCAGTTGTCCATCTGACCCCCATATACTTTCCAGCTGGAAGTTCTTGAGGTTAAAAGCCTGGCTAGATTCTAAGACATGTAATTAGAAGTGTTGAACAGACTCTTCTGAAGCTACTACACCCACTCCCTTTCTAACTTCACTGGATGGCTTTGTTTGCCACATTCATATTCAATGAGTCAACTGCTTTTCTGCTGTGCAGGTTTTGATGGCGGTATTAAAATAAAGCACTTTAAATATGCTTATTGATTCTTCCGCCTCACTTTTCACACAAAAATACAAAATGGTTTGTATTTGGCAAGCCTGTGGTTTTGTTTTGCTTTTCTGAGAGACAAGCAGAAATGTGTGCCCTCTGAATAAGGCCTTTATTACGATCACTATTTTTTGGTTCTCTCTCAAGTCCAGGACTTGATGCAGTCTGCTGGGTTTAGCAGATTGGGACATTTTTGAGCTTATTAGCATAATTAACAGAGCTTAATGTACTGTTTGATGGCAATGTATGAGTGATTGAATTGACTTTAGTTCATTTTTATTTTTGCAAAGTGACTCAAGTTAGCCTGCGTTGTGATTTGGTGCTATAGCCTATAAATAAACTAAAATGAACTGAAGTACTTTTGGGCATGGTGACTATGGGGGTTCTCACAATGTGATAACTGAGTTAAACTGTCACAATTCTATGGTATTTTCATGCAGTTATAACATTTTACTTTGTTTTCAATTTGTGTACAGTTTTACAGGTCTGATTAAAAAAAAAGACCAAAAAAGTGCATATTTTGAAATCATACAAAATTTTAATCAAAATTTAGCTTTTAATTATTTACAACTAATACAAAAACTATTAAAGCCTACGACTTTCCACTTTCTAAGTGTAGTCATAAAGCAGAGTCGAATATCAAAGTTCTTGTTGCCGTGTCATGTCATTGTGGACAAACGATCTGGCTGCCAGCATGTTTGTCTTTGACAATGAATTAGATTTTTTTCAATGGAATTACATGTACTGTACCAGTTTGAACCTGTCATACAGAATGGAGTATCTGTACTCCTCCCCATAGGTCTTGCTGGATGAATCTGTGATAATCGGGAACTTACCACTAACTTCAGCCTGTTTATTATGCTGCTTCGATTCCACTCATTCCTGTGCAAACACCTGCATCAGGCTGCCTTTCTCCGGTTAGAGTGGGTGATGTTTAATGAGCTGTGTCCCCTACTGCAGCCCCGTTCGAGGCATTCAGTGTAGCTATTTGGGTAATGACCGAGGCAAGTTCTAGACCAGTGTTTCTCAACCTTTTTTTGCCCAGTGCCCCCCTAGCCTTTATCCAAGTCCCTCACCGCCCCCCACCAAAGAATTTGTAGGCTACTTCGCACTATTATTTTATTATTAATATTACTGTCACTATTTTAGCTGTTTTGATTTTTATGCTTGTTTCTGTATTTGTCATCAAAAATAATTTCCCAGAGAACAAAAAGTCATGGGAATAGAAATTATTCGTTTCATACCGGATCACTTACAGCTCCGGTGTTAACGCTATTAAATGAACACTCTCTATTGTGGTAACACCCATTGAGGGATTTCTTTATTTAAATTGGTTAATTTTTCAGAGGGATACAAAGTGAGGGTCTCATGATTTTATTAATTACATGTTTATAAGAGCAATTTTCTGTTGTCATGGGCAACCTTCAAAGGGAAATAAAATATTTTTTAATGTAAGTTGCGGCTTTGACATGATCACAGAACTGCCAAAACATATGTACAGAAATACCCGACAAAGTGAATCACAGCCACGTCACTTCCTGGAACTGATGCGGTGAGCTACCAGTAGCAGGAGAGGAGCTGCACCAAAAGCTAACAGAAGCTAACAAACACTGAATAGAAGAAGAGCTGCCATCGATACAGTTGCAGCCAAGCATTGTTTAATGTTACACAATACAGTTTTACCAAGTTGCTCAAAGTCTAAACTCTCATTGTTGTGCATATAAGGTGTAAAGTTTACCTTCAATCAAACACCCCCCAAATGAATCCCAGCGCCCCCCTTTTGTAAAAATGTCCGCCAGCGTCCCCTACCGTCCTCTGAACGCCCCCTCGGGGGCAGTACTGCCCACGTTGGGAACCGCTATTCTAGACTGAAGCTTATATTTAAAAATGGCCATGTTATTCCAAATAATTACTGCAAGCTTCACCTAAGCAGGCAATTTATATTTTGATATTCCTTGAATACAAGTATTTTACCTGACCCATGTGAAACCACATGTGAAAAATATTTATTTACACTGCTAAGAATGGCATGATCTCTTCCAACCTTTTGCAAACACAATGTTATTTTTGTCATTGCAGCCAAAACCGACCCTAATTTCAAGGCCTTTCTTGATGAGCGGAACCCCAAGCAGCAGCACTCCTCCACCCTAGAATCCTATTTGATTAAACCCATACAGAGGGTGCTAAAATACCCCCTTCTGCTAAGGGAGCTCTACTCACTGACAGACCCAGACAGTGAGGAACACTACCACTTGGATGGTAAGACAATGTCAAAGTTTACTGAGGATACACAATCCTTTTTATCACACAACTGAAATGAATCCCTGAACGGACACGACAGTTTAGCTGAAAACATGCTTTCTGCTTGACATAGTTGCTATAAAGGCCATGAACAAGGTTGCCAGCCATATCAATGAAATGCAGAAGATCCACGAGGAGTTTGGAGCAGTGTTTGACCAGCTGATCACCGAGCAAAGCAGTGAAAAGAAAGACGTAGGTTTGGACAAGTGCAGCCTTTTTGTTCTGTCAAAAAGAAGAAAAAAAAGGTCCCTGTGGGATGACGATGTTGATATTTTCACACAACTGCCAGGTGGCTGATCTATCGATGGGCGATTTGCTGCTTCACAACACAGTGACATGGATCAACCCACCCATTTCTCTGGGAAAATGGAAGAAAGAACCACAGATGGCAACATTTGGTATGTCAGTGATGATATTCAGTTTAATCAATCTATTTTGTTTTCCTACATGGTTTCAGCAATAAATGTACTAGAATATGGTCCTTTGTTAAAATAGGCTATAAAACCCAGAATTTAACATTTATCACTTGTACTTTGACATTTAGTATTTATTATGATGATAACCATAAGTAATCTTATGCTCAATTAAGGAAAGGTAACCCACTGAGGATATTTGGGGTTTATTTAGTAACAAAAAACTTATTTATATGCAAAAATATGTAGGATTGAAAATAATCAAACAAATCCAATTAATTAACAAACATAAAATGTGCTTTAAAACCTTTTATTTCTTTTAATATTTGTCTATATTACAGTAGAGAAACAAGTCTGCATTTCCATTTCCAATGGATTAAAAATGCAAAACCCACACAAAATTGTACAAAAGACTCCTGCACAATAATTAGTGATTATTTGGAGGTAACTGATGTCTGCCATCTTTTTCCGCCTTTCAGTTTTCAAAACTGCTGTGGTGTTTGTATGCAAAGAAGAGTCCAAGCAGAAGAAGAAAATTGTAAGTTTTCACACAAAAAGACTATACATTCTGTAACTGTACAAGCAACATTTAGAAGTAGCTTTAATATATATATATTATATTCATCTGATGTAAGGGCGGCTCACATAGAGTTTCTGTATCTTCGGATGAAAAAGATCCTTTCCGATTCCGTCACATGATTCCTACAGATGCCCTTCAAATCCGATCCATGTCAAACACAGGTAGATGCTCCATTAAATGCGGCTTTGTATTTTAATTTCACCATGTTTCTTTGCGAATGACGCAGATTGTTTGTATCCCACAGACGGTGAGAATTCCGCTATGTGTGAAATAGTTCACACAAAATCAGAGTCAGAAGGACGACCAGAGAGGACATTTCACCTGTGCTGCAGGTGAGGATTTTCTTCTGAAGGAGGCGGAGTTTAGTTTCAGATTTAAGCCTGTCTGCTGCTCCTCTTGGTGCTCTCAACACAATGACAAACCGATGACGCAACCCTTCTTTTTCCTTTCTCAGCTCTCCGGAGAGCCGAAAGGAATTTCTGAAGACAGTCCACTCCATCTTGAGAGAAAAGCATCGCCGACAGCTCCTAAAGACAGAAAGTTTACCCCTCAACCAGCAGTATGTGCCATTTGGAGGAAAGCGACTGTGTGCCCTGAAGGGAGCCCGTCCAGCCATAAATAGAGCCGGTAAATGCCAGCCGGTGGCTGCATTCACCCTACAGCTTAAAGTGTCCCAATTCCTTCCAAAATGACACAGATAGAATCTTTGGCGGAATCCAGGTTGTTCATTTATATGTTCAACTGTGCACCCAAACAATTAGCAACCTTTGCATATTACTTTGCAAAGTTAGCAATACTACTTTAATCTTCTCAATGTTTTGTCACATTTAAAAAGAAAAGACTGCAGGGTATTTGTAATTTTCATAGACAAAATTCAGTGCAAGAAACTCCATCACAGGGGTTAGAGAACGTCAGTGAACAAACGGCACCATGAAGACCAACAAACCCACCAGACAAGTCGGGATTAAATTTAAGCAACTTTTAAAAGAGATAGGTTATATAAAATAATACCCCGACTCTAATATTAATTCAGTATTTGAAAGCGAAAGCAACATGGATTGAACAGCTTTGTTCACTTCCTCCATTGCCAAAATATAACCCTACACACACACAGGCAGACTACAACTCAAATACATCTCAGAAAATCAACATCGTTTCCGATGCCTTCTGTTCGCCGATTGGCTTGATTGAAATTCTACCAGAGAAATCAAACTCAATGGGAGAAATTCTAGAAGGAGCACTGAATGAAGATGGGAATTGAGCAGAACTGCATAGCAACATAATGGCCAGGTGGATGTAGAACTAGTATACTTTACAAGACTTGTCTATAAAAATAATTTTATGTAAAGCAATGGCTAAATACAAATGCTCAGTGCCATTGACAAAAGTATTTATAAGAATTCTTATTTCTACTGAAATCATTTTTTTTTTTTTTATTTATCCTAACAGCATCTGCCCCAACCAGGACTCTAGGCAGAAGAAAGCTGGTGCGCAATCGTTTCACCATAGACACCGACATTGTTTTTGATGGGGACTCGGAACAGCAGGACCTCACTTCACCACAGGAATCCGATTCAGCTCCGCTGCAGCAGCAGAAGGATGAGCAGCAGCCTGAGTTAGCGGGAGACACAGACCGCTGGGTGGAGGAGCAGTTTGACCTAGAAGAGTATGAAGACCAGGAAGAAATGAAGGAGACAGACATCCTAAGCGATGATGACGACGAGTTTTGCCAAACACCCAGAGCTCTATCTGAAGAGGCTGATCTGGAAAGCCCCCTGCTGGCTTTATCCCTGGAGGGTGCCGAAACAGACGGGAGTAAGAGCCTGCCGTCTCCAACTGTGAGCGACACACCAGATGAAGAGAAGATATCCGGCACAGAGAGGAAGAGCTCCGTAACCGACAACTCCGAGGACAAGAATCAAGCAGAGAAGGCTGAGGTTTGGGTTCGAAGGGATTCATCTCCAGGCTGCCCCACATAAGAGCTGAAGGGGACAGGAATCTCCCCACGTTTGCCGCACAACTATCACTCATCACAAACCGTGCATGAGCATTGATGTATATCACACAGCTAGTAAAAGAAACAGTACACCCTCCTTTACCTTACTTTATGCTGAATGCTTTTTTTGTACAGGCAAGATCATTTGTGGAGCAATAATTAACCCAGAACGAGGGAGCTGTATCCCAAATCAGATGCTGTTTCATAATGGGCAAGTGTTTGCTTAGAGAGGTGGAATAATGGTACAATCATGGGATCTAATCACTTGCTTTGATTGGCATGGTTTGCACATTTGGACGGCATTCTGTAGTCCTGCCTGCTGTTGCCAAATTTGGGTATTGTGAGAACATTTATATTTGTTTCGTCTCTGTGACTCAAGATATTATCATAGCTAAGGGCTGTATATTATTTGTCCTTAAAGACATAGAATAATAAATTCCAGGTGACAGTCTTGCGTAGATTACTGTACATTTTCACATGAATATACACTGATGTGTCATGATTTTGATCTTTAGTTTTAGCTCTCTTGTTACATTTAATAACAGAATGATGTGAAATCCGTAATATCACTGAAGCAATGTTTTTTTTAACCTTATCCTGTTTTTACTTGAATTTGTATTTGCTGTGTCATTTTTTTTTTACTACTGTGAAATCATGTTATATTTTACCAACGGTACAACCTAAAGTACTGCAGCTCAGATACACGTGACACATCACATGCACACAATATTGTAAATACTTTACACTTCAGCTTCTCCAGAAGGTTTTCTGTGTTCACTTATTTTTTTTTAGTAATGGATTTCAAAGCGATTGTTTTATTTATTTGTGTGTAAAATAATTTGCTAGTAACAGAAGTTATTATTTTTTTCCCCACAAAGAAAGTCCAAAGTTGCTCATGCAATCAAGGTGAAAGACTGACAAGATGTCTAACCAATGAAATAAGTCATAATTTAAAAAAAAGTTCATTATGCTTCTAGGACTGCATTTTTATTTTGTGTATATATAAAACGTATTGATATCATAATAAATACATTTGTTTCCTACTTCTAATTCAGATCTGTTGTGTTTTAATTAATTTCCCTTCATTTTTAAACAGCTTATTAAGTTTTCTCTTGAGTGCACCACCGAATATGCCCCACATTTCTTCATTTTGGGTGACCCGCCAATAGATGCATTTGAAACCGATCACATCTACCTCCATAAAGGTTTGAAAATCAGTGTCTTCAGTCTTGTCCCATCTACCCACCAGCTCACGTCTGAACTTGAGCTCACAGTCACTCTGCTGTTGCCAATTTAGCAACTTCTCAGATAAATAAATAAAAAAAAAAAGAAATTGGTATCTGCCTCAGTTGAAAATCAGCATGTCAGACTTTTGAAGACCAGCAATCAGCAGGGGACATGCCCAGGGTACCATTCCTGCAAGAACCACCACTGTTTTCTGGAATGAATCCTTAATTGCATGCAACAAAGCATCTGTATACAACTCCACAACAGAAGAGGAAAAACTGTAATGCCAAAGTCATATCAGTACTACATAAAATTAAACATCTTCAATCAATCCCTACATTTTAGTAACAATCATTTTACTAGAAAACCAGCATCAAGAAAAGGCTGTGCATTATCAGCCGAAGTAGACCTAAGACTGAAAAGGATATGAAGGTGACTTGCAAAAGGATTCTTGGTTTCTTAATCCAGTTTAATGAAAAAAATTATACTCCCTCATAAAATATGAAATTGTGAAATATAACACATTTACTTTGAAATCATTCTGAATATCAATGTTAAAGTATTGTTTTTTATTTGCTATTACTACCATATTGTGATGATATTCTAGCACTAAGTACAGTTAGACCATTTTACAGTGTTACAATTTTTATGCAAATTAATATGAAAATAATTAATTTAGCTGGCAATAAATTTATCAGAAAAAAATGATCAATTCTTTTACAATGTTACTCCAACATAAATCTATTAATGTAGATACTAAACTAGACCATAATACAGTATTTACTGTAAACCAACTGTTAAGCCAAAAGGAGGAGTCGTTCTAATACAAGTATGCTTTAAAGACAAACAAATTGAAAGAGGAGTGAAGTGGATGATTTTCCCTCCCAGTGTGGACAAGAACAAACCAGGAACTAAAACTATTGGGTGTTTCTGTTTTGTTACACATGACTACGAAGTCAGAACTAGGAACTAGAATCAGGGAATGAGATTAAACAGCTTTGTTCAGCAACAGTGGTAATATAGAAGTTTAATAGCACTTGAGCACATTTTTGTTCAAAATAACTTCATGCGATTTCTTATTTTCTTGTTCCATTTGTATTATAATACGTTAATGATTTTTTTTTTGTTTTAGTTCCTTATACGGTAATGTAACATCAAACACTATTATTTTGTTATTTTAAGGAAAAGTTCAATAAGAAAATGTCAGGGAGAAATTTGACAGATTTTTGAAGACAGCTTTGCGAGAAACCTCAAACCTTCACAATTAAATTCTTAAGGGTTTACTAAAACATTTTCTTTTCTTTTTTTGTCATTATAAAATACACAACCAACTAAAAGGTTCAAGTCCTGTAAACTATTAATTCAAAATATGTTTGTGCATAGTTGTTCTTGGAAAATCCATGTACAATCATCAACGTAAACACTGACTGATCTGCAGTCATATTTGCATACAGCAGAGGGCGCATCGAGCCTGCTGTAATTTTGTTGTTTTCATCCTCTGAACCTCGAACAAAGGGCAACAACATTTTGCTCACTCAGTCATATACATTTCTTTTTTGGTTAAAATCAGATATTTTCTTCCTATCAAATCAGGACTTGAAATTAGAACTCAGATTAAACTTTTAGCAAAAACAGAGTTTCCATAACACAGCTTGGTTTTTCATATCCAACTTTGTCTCCATGGGTTTTTCATCTGCTATCTGTTTACATTCAAAGCAGATGACGACAGTATTGCCCTAAGCACCTGTTCAGCAGGTTTTCCAGTTTCTGTTCCCGTCTTATGACCTCTCATGCCACATTTTTTCCCCCTCTGGTACTTTTTTATGTCTCTTGTTTCTCAGAAACACAATGATCAACTGGGTGTCACCTTTTTTAAACCAAATATGGTTTGGAGGAAGGAGTGGTTCATCTTCACCACCCTGAAACACCACACTGTTTTAAAACAGTGTCTCTTAAAGTTAAAGCAAACTAAAACTCTTGTTTAAATATGTTGTTTGTGTTGTCATGCAATGAAATACAAATACATAAGTCTGAATAGTCACAACACTTTAGAGTATTGTGCTAAATATATAATATGGGTATTGTAGTGGTAGTCCAAGTTTTCCAGTTTGAGAAAAATCTTGAACAATTAGCCCCCCGAGAGTAGCAGAAGGAAAGTATATTCACACTTTCAGTCAAAGTCATTCAAAAAGTTGCCTCCATGTGAGTCAACACTGAAAACTGACCTGCTGATCCAGTTGGACCTACAGATGCACTCGGCAGTATGAATGCTCTATTCATTTTTGACCTTTAGTAATTTGGGTATTTTATTTTTTTTAAGATGGCCTGATGATAAAATCACACATCTCTGCTTTGTTCTGAGGTTTAAAAGCCTCACGAAGGGACTGATCATGGATGGTAATAAATCTGCATAGAGGCAGGATGTGGATTATCAAACACAAAGACTGTAAGCAGGTCTATAACTCCTGCTGCAACTAAAGTTTCTGACTGGTTATCTTTTACCTTTACAGTCAAATATCCTGCCAAAAAATATCCTAAAAGCTTGTTGATTTATTTTTTGTCCAAACTGCTTGAAAACATTTGTCCAAGTATCAGGTCTATGTTCAAACAGCAGACGAATACAATGCAAGTCAGATTATTTGGTCCAGATGCGACCGACAGACTTTTTCATGCCAGTCTGAACGACTTAATTCCGATCTTTTCACCTTCCATAAGTACCTGATCTGTGCCAATTCCATAGGTTATAGAAAATTGGATAAGTATCTGATTGTCTTAAAACCATTTGCAGTCAGAACGTTCATGTCGCATTTTATCAGACTTTTCTATCAATGATGTAAAACATGCATCATAATTCTGCACTAGCAGAAGCCAGACATAAATATGGATGTAAACAAAGGATGAAAGTTATAATAATGAACATATGAAAGAAGAATGTCACTGAAGTGAATCACATCATAATCCCACAACCTCTGGTTCTGTGTACACAAACAGACCTTCCTACAGACAATACAGTTAAAGCTCAACAAAATATTGTGCTTTATTTTTATCTTCCTTTGTGTTGTTACACTCTTACAGTCTTGTGACCATCCATCCATCCATCCATTTTCTCCCGCTTATCCGGAGTCGGGTCGCGGGGGCAGCAGCTTCAGAAGGGAGGCCCAGACTTCCCTCTCCCCAGCCACTTCTTCCAGCTCCTCCGGGAGAACCCCAAGGCGTTCCCAGGCCAGCCGAGAGACATAGTCCCTCCAGCGTGTCCTGGGTCTTCCTCGGGGCCTCCTC
>CAEGAF010107704.1:0-31706 GCA_903067075.1 Micropoecilia bifurca | reverse complement strand
GCACACCAAGTTATAGGATTTTATGATTCGACCAGGTTTATTTGAAAAAATTAAATCTATTAAAGTTTGACTGTTTTTGGTGATACAATGAGGGGTCCATATGCACCATAGCCGTACTTTATGCAGTCAGTATAAAGGGCAGAGTCCTCCTCTTTCCATCATTCTTACCTGGGAGTCCTTCACCTTGGTGTGCACAGCCACAGGAACACTACAGCCGCCCTCCTATTAGTAAAAGTATAAAAACCAACTCCTTAATTTAAACGCTAACAAATTTGTTCAAATAAAGCAGGTTTTTGTTGTACCAGTTGTTTGAGGAAAGCTCTCTCAGCGATGCAGCGCAGCACAGTGTCAGGGTCATGGAGGACAGACACCATCTCCAGGATGTCTGCATCTCTGGCCCGGACCTCCACTGCCAAAGCCCCCTGAACACAAACACACAGGGGTTCACTACAACACGATTGTGCACAGTTACCTTACCATCACACAAACTGAACAAAATGTATTCCTCTACCTGTCCAACAGCATACATACAGTCTTCAGGCTCCAGGATCTAGAAGTAGGATCAGAGAGTTTGTTAGATGTGAACCAATCAGAAACATCCACGAGAGGATGTGACATCATCATCATCATCAGAAGGGGTACCATGCTGATTCGGTTCTCCCAGCCCATCCTCTTCAGGCCGGCAGCAGCCAGGATGATGGCAGCGAAGTCGTCCTTCTCATCCAGCTTCTTCAGACGCGTGTTCAGGTTCCCACGCTGACAGCGCCGTTAAAGAGACACAACACCTTAGAGGAAACTAGAAAACATGCTGTTTTATACACTCCCTGGAAATATTATTCATATTCCTTTAACTTTTCCACTTTTAAAGCCAAAGACTTCAAAGTATTTTAAAAGGTATTTGAGGTAACAGATAAACACAAAGTAGGGCATAATTATGAGGTCATTTTGAATTGAACTGTTTTGGATATAAATGCCTCAATACTTTTCAGCTTTATTTTTGTACCCTGTTGCTGTGTTTCCATTACAAATGTTCACAAAACTTTGTCAATATTCCATGAATAAGTCTGTTCACACAATGAGTCCTTAAAAAATATGAGACGCTGTCATCCTCCAACCACTTCCTGTTGTCTTCTTCGTGGTTTGGGCCAGTGGCAGCATCTGGTTGTTGATCTTGTGTTATCCGAAAAGTGCAGTTTAATGTTGCAGTTATGCGACATAAACCAATTTTAATACCATGTGAAGCCGGCAAAACTTTTAATGGAAAAACAAGGGATTTATTTTTTTTAAATTGTTTTCATTAAACAAATTTAATTTTGAAATCTCAAATCGAGCAATTATAAGGTCAATGGAATCCCAATTTGTCTTTTTTCATGCACTTCACAGATATCCATCACTTGTATGGAAAAAGCACACAGAATGTGACAAAGTTCAGGCCTAACAAGTTCAGAGTGACAAGAGGAAAACTGTCAGAAAGGATACGATGTCCTTGAACTCCAGATGGGGAAATCGCTTCTTCAGCTGGGCAGCGCGGCGTAATGAACTTGTGCCAATAACACTGCACACACACACACACACACACACACACACACACACACACACACACACACACACACACACACACACACACACACAGAGCCATAGTATGAAACATCATCTGTTCATTTAGCCATAACCTACAACTCCAGGTTTACTAAATGAGTCCCACCTTTTCTCTGGAAGAGTGTCCAGAGTTTTTCCTGTGTTGCTTGGATGGAGAACCACTGCATCATGGGGGTTTTCCCTCCTGAAACAAAGGACACAAGTGGTACATGCTGCTTGACCCTCTATTCCCTCCATCTGCCCACTGACATGAAGACACTGACTAATAATAGACTTATTGTGAACACAGAGCCAGTAACAGCCCTGCTTGTGGGCAAACTTCCTTTAACTAGTCAGCAGCAACTCCCCACCATAGCAACGTTCTTCTAGAGCTGATGACTTCCTGTTTGCTCACTAACAGGAGCAGTACTCCCTTGGTGTCTGAGCTGCAAACAGAACAAGATGTGACCTGAAACGCTCCAGAAACTGCAGACTGTGGACCTACTTCAGCACAGCTCCGATGGTGAACCCTGCAGGCAGGCTGGTGGGAAGATCCTTCAGCGAGTGAACGACTAGGTCGACCCTGCAGGTCACACAGGAAGAACATCACTTACACCAGCGGCGGCCATGTTGCACTGGAATAATGCCTTCAGTCAGCTGCAGCCCGGAAGCAGCTGCTACATCTGAGGCTGACTCCAGGTTACACTGGAGGGGTTTCCCTCTGGAGGACCTACTTTAAAACAAGGGCCACCATCCTGCAACCTTTAGATTCACCTCTGCTCCAAAATGTCTGAATTTCCTCACCAACATTCATTCCTCTCTGCAATAGGCTGGAAATGAGCAGTTTATTTGATCCAGGTGTGTTTGAGCAGAGACATCTAAAGGTGGCAGGATGGTGACCCTGGAGGACTGGAGTTGGTGAGCCCTGCTTTAAAGGATGCTCTGCAAAAGTATTCATACCCACTCACATTTTGTCTCAATATAGTTCATTGGATTTTGATGTGATAGAACACGAGGACAGAAATGAGGGGGAGTAAAATTGAACCAGTTTTTTTATTTTTACAATTTAAAACTAATTAAATTAATTAATCTATATTAAGCATTCCTCAATCAATATTGTGTAGAACCAGCAGCTTTCAGGTTTTCATTGTGAAAAAAATCAGGTATCATTTCCCCTCCACTCCACAACTTCATGCTACTTTGTGTTGGCCTGTCAAAGAAATGAATCAATTAATCGCAATGATCAATTATTGAAATAATCGTCAATGAATTTAGTAATCAATTCATCATTTACTAGAGCGTTCAGACTTCATAACATGCCATATGCTGAGAGAACAACACAGTCAGAGCCAGAACTCCTCAAATGGCAACTTTAGCTTCAATATATTTATTTCTTCAATATTATTTTTCATGTCAGCGTTAATGTCATGGTGGTGTTCAGTGACTCCATTACACTTTGAATTTGATTAAGAACCAGATTTGTTCTTTGTAATTTCTGTCCAGTAAAACTATTAATCTATAAATCAATAGACAGGTTTATATAAAGATATAGTCCATGTTTCTGTCTCATATTTGTATGGCATTAAAAGGATCTGGAACTTTAGTTTTTCCACTGAAAGCTCTGGTTTGCACAATAAATGCCATGTGNTGGGTGAAGTTTTATGGATGATGCTCTGATGTCCCATCATCCTGAAGGCAGCACAGAGCTGCACCACCAGAAACTGACAAACACTGAAGAGAAGAAGAGTTATGATTAATGTAGTTACATATCTATACATGTTCTATACAGTTCTATACATGAGTGCCACATTTTTAAAAGTCTTCTTAATCAATTAACTGTGAGAACAATTTATTATCCAAGTAATCATTAGCTGCTGCCGTGTTCTGTCACAAAAACTCCCCAAGAAACAGATGATGGTTATGGCTGTAAAATGAAAAGAAGTGAAAAAGATCAAAGGGTGTGAATACATTGGCACATCAAATGTGCAGACAGGCCCAACAACAACATGTATTTTCTGTTATGAAAGGAATGAATCCTTAATCAACTTAGTTGCTATTCTTCCTTTATTCCAACAAAGAGCCTTAAGTGTCAGCTGGACCTTTACACAGTACAAAGGAGTCTGCAGTCAGTGTCACTTACTCATTCCTCTCCAGGGCGTTTTCCAACTCTTTGGTGAATAAACTCTTCTCACCAATCTGAAGGAAAGATTTTTAAAATAAAAATATTTATTATCCAGACCTGCAGGTTCTTTACTTTCCTAGACTGCACATATAACAACAAAGTAAAATCTGCTGAGTGGAGACTCCAGGTTAGACTTAAACAGTTTGAAAGTTTGAGCAGCACAGAGACACTGTAAACCTACCTTTGATAAAGCTCTGTCAAGGATTATATCTCCTGTTGTTGACATGGCAACTAGAAGGCATAAGATATTTATTTATGATAGTTACTTATCAAGAACAGCAAAGAGATGTGGACACTAAACAGTGAGAGTTCTGCATCTGCCACCATCACACAGGCCTCTCTGCTCCAGGGACCAGGGCAGTGAGGATAAGATCACTTTGCTCCCTGGAAATCACCTTATTTCTTTCAAATTATGATCTGTGGCTTTTTCTAAATGTACTACAGAATGTAGAAAGAAAATATGTTATAGTGTGTGTAGTAGCAGCAGAGGATACAGTGATTCTTCATGATACACATATTATCAGCAAATATCCAGGAAATCCAGTTCCTAAAGAGGACATTCTGAAGGAATGATTATTCCACAGTTCTGTATTCAACTCATTTTCCAAACAAATTAGGCAATCATCACATTTTATAGCCTCAGTGTAGTCATGGGAATTGAAAAATTATTTAGCTTTTGGTTCTTTCCGGTATATTATTAACATATCTATATGTTAATTTTGATTAGCTACTTACACAGATTTTAAAAAGCAATAAATATTCTGTAACACTTTATTTGACTCAATGTGCACAAAACTGTCATGACACAAACATGACATAACATCCGTCATGAAGATGAAGAAATCTTCAAGAATGTTTATGACTGTTGTCATGAAGTGTCATTCGGTAAATAATGACACTTTTAATGCAAAGCTGACTATTTTAATGGACTTTTAATATAAGTGTTAATGCAACTTTGCATTAAAAGTATAATTATTTGGCAAACAGTGATACTTAGAAGACATGATTTAGCAAATAATAATACTTTTAATGTAATTTTATATTAAAAGCGACATTTATCAAATGACAGTCAAACATTCATGGAGAAGATTTATCTTCATGGCATGTGTTGTGCACACCCATCAAATAAATTGTTAACAAATATAATTGTTAATAGACTCACATGTCAATTTCTTCATTAATTTTGTTGCCAATAAGCGGCATTTCAACAAACGCTCATTTTTCTCCAGACACCATTTTTGCTGTTTTCGCCATCAACACAAAGGAGACAGATACCTTTGTTTCTATTCAAATAATATAAATCACTAATCAATAAAAAAAAAGTAAAAGACAAAATAAGAAAGACTTAAGTTTGACATCATTTACATGACAATGCAAGTATAAATGAAGTCATATTTTAAAAAAATATAAGCTGGTTCTTTTTCATTTTCAGTCAAAGTCATTTCCTCTCCTTGCAACTAATTATAATTTACAGATTAGATTAAAACAGTCACAATAAATGAAACGTGTGCATCCATTCATTCCAACAGTGACTGGAGGTAAAGCACAGACTTTGTTAAGACCTGGTCTGACTTCACTATCTGCTTTTATGTCCTGGCAGAAGAATTCACAGCTCCAGCTGCTCACCTATTTCCAGGTGGAAATCCGGGTTGAGCTCCTTCAGCTTGTCAGCCACACTGTCAGTCTGGATGCGCGCCAGCTACAACAGAACAAGGTAGAAGGAGTTGGTTTTCATTTTTAATTAGTTCAACCAAATCTAGACAGCAACAAATCCTGAAATCGATACGGAGGGCAGGATGAAGAGTTCTTGTCAAGACAAAGCCACTGTGTTATCTCTGCAGACATCCTGCTCAGCTGCCTCCGCAGCCGCATGGCCGCATCAGATAACACAAACTCAACTGTCATTCTGGATCTCTGAGGTATCTCGACCCGGTTCAGAACAAGAGGCAAAGAGAGAGGAGAAAATGTAACGGAGGAGTAGGACAGACTGAGCGTACCTGGCTTTTACGAGTTCCGATCCTGATGACCCGGCTGACTTTGCCGTTCCCGTCCTGACAGAGTGAAAAAAACTATTTAAACAATCTCAGTCAAAGAATCTCTGACCGCTCCGAGCACAACACCTTCCCTCTGCTGTCCCTCACCTTGATGTACTTATAAGGTCCTTCCTCCATCACTCTGGTTCTTCGCTCTGAGCCACTTAACTGTAGAGCTTATTGTGTCTGGGTCAGCCTGCTGAGTCTTGGTAAAAGGCTCTGTGCTGACTGAGGTCATATAGTCTCAAGAAACAGTGGTGTGACTCACTGACAGTCCCCTCCTAACACCCTCCCCCTTCTGGAGACCCACACCTACTGATCTCTGCTTCTGACAGATAAACTTGCCGTTAGAAAAGCCAGGGATGGGCATCTGAGACGGAGGGCCTGCTGGCTGCAAGGTGTGGTCATAGTGAGAGCTACATGTGGAAGACCTGGGTCACCGTTTTTATAAATGGAAGTTCCATTCATAAAACCTGAGAGTCAATATAAAGAGATGACATTCTTGCTACTCATGAGTGGAGACATACGCAAGACAAAAGAAATTCTTAGCAACACCAAAATATCCAAATCCTGAAAACGTTGTGACTCTCAGGACTTTGTGTGAGGTTTGAACTGGGGAGTCAATTGGTTGAAAAAGAAGAAATGATCTAACGTTGGTCACCAAAACTAGGAAACAGCTGAAAGACACATAAATACTAAAAACATTTGAGCAAATTCAAAAACACTTTCTTGATCCCAAAGGGAAATTAAATGTTGTTGTAGCCCATATTACTTCAAATTCTTTGAAGTCTACAGTAACACAAATACAGTTTTATCAAATAAATATACATAATATTAATTAGTCATTCAAAGTATTATTAGATTAATTCTCTATAGGCACATTTATTTTTCCAGGAAGATCAACAGAAGGCAAAAGCCACAACTACCACTTTAGAGTAACGTCTGATTCAGCAGAGCTTCAGCCCCAGAATAACTTCAGCTTTAGTGTAATCTTAGTTCTAGCATAACTTCCGTATCAATATGACTTCAGTTTAAGCAAAACATGTTTTAGCATGAATTCCATGTTAGTATGACTCCCATTTAGCGTCACTCAGTTGTGGCTTAACTTTAGTCTGAGTTTAACTTCCACTTTAGCATAACTTTCATTTTGGCTTTTGTTGCTGCATTGTGGATTTTGTTTTTTATCAACCCTTCTGGTTCTCTGTAATTTATTCGACCCTGAAACCAAATTTGTTGATATTTTGGTGTGACTCCTTCTCACCAAGTTCTGGAAGACCCAACCTGAACTCTCAGGTAAAATAAACTGATAAACTATAGAGCACCAGTGTTCTTGGACACAGTGAAGCTGGTATGAAATCATCACAGAGTAAGAAGGTGTCAACCAAGGAAGACTGTTCCAAAATTGTTTTTATTTATTTTATTTACTTTTATATTGTGACTACATCTGATTGGGTCCACCTTATGAGGCAAAAGACTAACATTTGTTCTACATAACCATATTTGATTTATTCAGTTCGTGAAATTGTAACACATTCATTGAAAATCCTCTCTAAAATTACAACAGATTGATTAATCAGGGACTGTAATACTTTAGAGGGAATTAACATGATCTCCTTATTGTAGTAGAGGAAGCTACAAACGAACGAATGAATGAATGAATGAATGAATGAATGAATGAATGAATGAATGAATGAATGAACGTTTATTTTTATATCGAGCAAAAAGGAGAAAATAACTAAAAACAATGAAAAGAAAAGGTTTTTAAAAATCACAAATCAGCTCGAAAAGGAGCAGGAAGAAGTATGGACTTACTAAATCCCTCACCGTTATTACGCTATAATTCATTATAATTCATATACACGCTTCAGTTCAACGTTGTTTAGTGAAAATCAGAAGTGACAGTCTGGCTAAACTTCGACTCGCCTTTCCTCTCCGCTTTTCTGTCCAATCCAAACTTCTCATGACTAGCAAACACGAACAAGAGCCAATCAGCGCGCCATAGTTAAGTGACGTAGGCGGAAGTTAACCTAAGCTCCATGAACGTCCAGAGAGCAGAATGAGGCTGGTCAGATTAAACGCCTACCTGTGAGCGCGTCTCTTCGGACATGGCGGTCATCTGTTGAACTCAGGTTGTTTTGTGGGACTCGACGGGTCACTTTGTTCGACACTCTGCGAGTAAAAAGAAAATCCTTGCGAATTCTCAGAGCTCTGCTCTCATTCTGCTCCTCATGTCGACGTGTGGCTCCTTGTGACGTCATCACAGGTCATTTCCGCCTCCTGACTGGGTCATGACATGAACAGTGATGTCTATGGACGGAGGTATCCACACTTTCTGCACCGCTGGTAAAACTCGCCAAGTCAAAAGCACTTAAAAAAACACGCAAAATAATTTTTCTGTGAATAATTTTCCTTTTTTTCTGCTCACCAAATATTTTGATGAAACAAAGCAGAAAATAAATTATTGTTGGATAAAACGGGTCCCTGAAGTTAAAGCTTCCTAACATTTTGGCTCCAATGTTTTCTGTTTAGTTGGTCTAAAAATGGATTTCAGTCCATTCTGATCAATAAACACAAGAACCTGTTCAGAAGATTATTGCTTCTATTTGTCTAAGTTTAATGAATTGATCTATTGTTGGTAAATAATTGCTGAATATTTGTGGCCCCACATACAATAATAATAAAATACATGAAAAAAATACAGTCTTAAAAGAAATAATTGTAATGCTGCATAATAAATTACAACTCCTGAATGTGGTTATTGGTTGATCCAGGCCCTTGTTTGTTTTGCAGCATGTTGCATTTTCCATTGTCCTTTTTTGTTATTTCATAACCACATACAGAATTGACAGTTTAGTAGGTATTGTATTTTTCATGTAGGCTAAATAAAATCACAGTCAAATTTTATTAAAAAAATATTTTAAATAGAAAAAACAACCATAAAAAAACAAACATATAGTTATTTTCTTGGGAGTTCAATGTCTGCCATAAGGCTTCACTTCTCCACCAAGGCCAACATTCTGGATCCCACGTCACCGGTTTCCACGGTGGGCTGATCCAGCGAGTCTCTTCCGGTGGATACGTGGCTCTCCGCTGCCGCTGCCATATTGACGCTAACTAGCTAACGCTTCACCTCCTCGAAGTCAGCTGTATTCGCACCCTGGCATTCCAGAGTCACGATAAATCTCCCCCAAACCACATAGACCACGGACTGAAGAGCGTTCACACATAAAGAGAGACCAAACATGGTGAGTAAAAGCTGAAAGTCATTGTAAATTGTTTTAGTTGTTGTCGGGCCTTGCAGTTATCATAACAGTGGCTAACGCTAGCACTTTTGTAGTCTGTATTATCTTAAACGGAAACAAGAGAAATTCAGCGGCTGCTTCTGCTGACTGCCGAGGCTGACGCTGTGAATATTAGTACACAGCCAATGAATGTTTCATTTTTACTAAGTCAGTGCGACATAAATCAGGGATATGTAGTCTGCAGACAGTGCTGACGTTAACTAGCCTCACATGCTAGCGCTAGTTATCTTCTGTCACTAGCTGGACCCGAGCTAAAGCGTCAGACTGTCCCCTCGTCAGCCTCCACCACCAACTCTTCTCATACAAAGTATAAACCTGTACAGATGCTCTTTAATATAGTCCCCAAGCGATGACAGCTATGCTATGCTAACCAGTTTTAGCTTTTCTAGAAGCTCAACACGTAGTCAGTTTGCCTTCAACGTCAACGTGGAACAACAGCAGCGTCTTTCTTTAGGCTGCGATAATGTTCATTAATATCAATCGTGTTTGAAAAGTGCATGTAAAGCTTAGTTTTCATGGCGTTGGCTTTATGTTTCTTAGAGGCATGATGAGATATCTCAATATTGTAACGCCTTCTGTACAGACATTGTCTCAAATGTCGCTTTCTGTGTACGTATTGTCATAATGTCCACTTTTTGCTGACACATGATAGAAATCACAGAGAAGGCAGAAAATTCATTTCTAATTATTCTTTTCTCGCTAAGATTATCCAAATAATTAAAGTAATAAAGCATTAAATATTCCCGGTGATAACGATAACAACGTGAAAGTAAAGGCTCATGTTTACCCCATTTTGAGGATGTAGTGAGATTTGTAACCTGCTTTTCAATCAGTTTTTTATGAAATGGACTTCAATAAAATCATATCCATCATATTTCCAGCTGGTGGTAGACCGACTTGTTGCCATTTTGTCCCAATAAATTAACCCTCTTGCGTCTATGTTCTTATCTACTGCATGATTTAAGGAAAATTGGAAATTTTTATCTAATTTAAAATAATGCAATGATGATACATATTCTCGGAAACCTCTTTATTTTGTGTCATCAGTGACCCCAGCAGTCTGTATGTTTGTTGCTTAAACCGGTTTTGGGCTGAAAGCTTGTTCAGCTCTGTAACCTGCATTAAAACTGTAATGGTGATTATAATTCAAAATATATTTCAGCTCTAACGTGTCTGTTTACTATTTCTACTCGCTGTCCAGAGCTAGAGAGATTAATTTTCATCAAAGTTTCAAATCGTATGTCTAATGAAATCAAGTCATTTTCTGAGAACTATTGAATGACACTATGGTAAATGAACTGAACTTATATAGTTCTTATATACTATGTTTGTTTTGATTCTGATCCGCATCTGAAACAGTTGGCTTTTATGAATTATGAACTATTATTATGATGTTTGATCACCCTGAATGGACTATTTTATTCTCAACATTTTTGGAAGCCAATTAATCAAACTCTGAAAATATATAAGTTCAGCCCCCACTAGACATTTATTTAGGAGTTTGTAAATGAACACATGATGGTCCCCAGCAAGACGCTCAGGGGAATCGGCTTTCTTTTATATCTTAGCAAAACATCTTAAGGATATTCCACAAAGAAACCAATTAATAGAGTTTATGGAATTAATCCCTGAAAAAACAAAAAGCTCCAATACAGGTGAGAGTGATGGTTGGGATGGTCCCACTTCACCACCACCGGTATCTTCTAAAAGATGATGCTGCTGCTATAAACCAGTGTCTCTAAATGCATCACTGACATAGACATTCTGAAGGTATGGGACCTAAATCATGAGTTAGTATTTATCACACTTCAAGCTGCTGGTTTCTAAATTATTCATATTGCCAAAGTTGTGCAGTCCTAAAAGCGACACCAGACGGTCTGTTCTAAAACCAAATGCTACCCAGAAAATCCCTTGACCAGTCCTGCATCTGTAACTGACTGATCAATGCTACACTGACAGAATATTTATTTCTGAAATGATTATTTAAGAAATAAATTCTCCACTCTAGTGAGGATCCTGATCTCTAAATGAGAGATACTGCAGAAAGGGAATGTCTGCAGGTGTTTGATTGGTTGCCCTGTGTCCCTGCAGGTGCTGTTGGCAGCGGCGGTTTGCACCAAGGCCGGGAAGGCCATCGTGTCGCGGCAGTTTGTGGAAATGACCCGGACGCGGATCGAGGGCCTGCTGGCCGCGTTCCCCAAGCTGATGAACACAGGCAAGCAGCACACCTTCGTGGAAACGGACAGCGTGCGATACGTGTACCAGCCGCTGGAGAAGCTCTACATGGTCCTCATCACCACCAAGAACAGCAACATTCTGGAGGACCTGGAGACACTCAGACTGTTCTCCCGCGTGGTAAGAAAACCCAGAGTCACACTCAGAACATTTAATGCACGGCATTGGAGATGCTTTTAATAATAATATGGCACAATTGAGGGTTAGACATTTCTTTGCCTTTTCTTTCTGTCAAGCCATCATTGCTGTGTGATGATCATGGATTGTGCTTGTCTACCAACAAGTCTGGCTGAGCATTTAAAAGCTTGTTTATCATCACCTAGAGGGACAGTGTTATGTAAAATCAATGTTTTTGAGTTTTACATCATGCTGTGATGTTATTCTCTTCACAAACACACACTGTTGCCTTAATTTTTTTTATGCATGTTTGAGAAATGTATTCATCTCCCATGGCAACCGTTCAGCTGTGCAAAACCCCTGGTTGAACTGGGCTCTGGCTCTGAGGCTCAGCCCTCCCCGACTCGGCTCCTTCAGACTAGCCAGGAGCAATTGGCAAACATCTGCTGAGCTCATTAAGTGCTTTTCAGTGCAACGCAGGTTAAAAACATTGTTAAAGGGTTAATAGAGGAGCCATGTTGTGATGACTTCCTGAGGGCGGAGTTTCAGGAAGAGCAGAAGTTTTTAAAGTTTTAATTCTAATTTTATTCTCTGATGGTTCTGAAAAACAGAACAGAGCTGACTAAACCTCAAAGAAGGGAGTTGAACCGTGTTGATGGAGCAAAGCTCACATGCACACACACACTGGACGCCTTCAGACTGCAGCCAGGTGTTTAAATACACACACTCTTGGGTTTCATTTGAACATTTTAAAGAGGAAAAAGGTATATATTGATGGAAGTGATTTATTCTTTCTGTCATTATTCGGCAATTAGCAAATAGGAAAAAAATGGTGACTTTAAAGCTAGAGAAGTTTAGTCTGGTTTAACTTCATGCAAACCTTTTCTCGTAGTGTTTCTATCAGAAGTTGCAGGTTTTTCTTCTGGTTAACAGAGACGGACGTCTGACCATGTTGATCCGCAGGAGAACTGAACCTGTTTGTTTAGTCAGTGGCCAACCTCCTCCAGCGCCACGTTTACAGAAAAGATCAAATATTTTTCAAAAACGAAAGTTGTCGTTTTTTACTGTCAGTGTGTTTGTTTGGCAGAAGCTAAAGACACTTGAAAGATTTCACAGTATTTCTAGTCATATTTGCTTACATTATGTTCCATGAAGACATGGATAGATCAGTCAAGAGTTTGAATTCCAAAAATGAGCTCAGGATGCTTCTCTTCCTTCGGTGTTGGTTGTGTTTCCTGTCTGAATCGGTTGCTCCTGGTTTCTGCTCCGCTCCAGATCCCAGAGTACTGTCGCGTGCTGGAGGAGAGTGAAATCTCGGAGCACTGCTTCGACCTCATCTTTGCCTTCGACGAGATCGTGGCGCTCGGCTACAGAGAAAACGTCAACCTGGCTCAGATCCGTACCTTCACAGAGATGGACTCCCATGAGGAGAAGGTGTTCCGGGCCGTCAGAGAGGTAAGATGGTGGATGTTCATGACAATGGAGAAAAGGCCTGTGTCAACGGCTGGCAATGTTTGCAGACTCAGGAACGCGAGGCTAAAGCGGAGATGAGGAGGAAAGCGAAGGAGCTGCAGCAGGCCAGGAGAGACGCCGAGCGCTCTGGGAAGAAGGTCCCGGCGTTCGGCGGGTTCGGCAATGTGAGCAGCATGTCCTCAGGGTCCCTCATCACAGACACCATAGTGGAACCTGAGAAACCCAAGATCACACCAGCTCCAGTCCGGTACGGCACCGTGAAACGCAAAATGGTCCCCAGCTGAGCGGGCAGCTCTCCTCATCGCTGAGCTGATGAGTTGTTTGTTCGTTCCTCCAGATCAAGCGGCCCGAGCAAGGCTCTGAAGCTCGGTGCTAAAGGGAAAGAAGTGGATAACTTTGTTGACCAGCTTAAGTCTGAGGGTGAAACCATCATTTCGTCCTCAGGAAAGAGAGGCTCAGACGTGTCCAAGGTTCTGCCACCGCCAGTCAATGTGGAGAGGTAAACACCTCTGGTTCAGAAGAGACTCAATGTCCAGTTTTCCTAGATTGATTTTCTTGGTTTTGGTGTAGGGAAATTGGTGGATTGGTGTTTAAAGCTGCTTGTGTGTGTGTGTGTGTGTGTGTGTGTGTGTGTGTGTGTGTGTGTGTGTGTGTGTGTGTGTGTGTGTGTGTGTGTGTCTGCTCCTCAGCGTACATCTGCGCGTGGAGGAGAAGATCTCGCTGAGCTGCGGCCGTGATGGCGGCCTGCAGAACATGGAGGTGCTGGGTATGGTGACACTCCGAGTCACGGACGAGAAAAACGGCCGCATCCGCCTCGCCATCAACAACAACGACAACAAGGGGCTGCAGCTTCAGGTGTGTCTGCTGCACAAAACAGGCTGCTGTCTATTGTTACCCATCATACTGGGGGCAACGACATGAACATTTGAGCCAATATTGATCTTGCTGTTCTGGCCAATATTTACCAATATTATCTCTGCTTCAGTTAAACTCCTTACAATCCATCACTTGCACTGTCACAAATATCAGCCAAGTTTTATTTATCGGACTGATACCAACATGTTAAAAAAAATGACTGATGCAGATACGGATGTTGATGTTCACACCTATTAATTCTAATAACACTTTCAGCTTCAGGTATTTGCATTTTTTCTTCTTACCGTTTTCATTATTGTACTTAATGGTGAATACAACACATGGATTTGCCAAATATGAGATTTTGATGTTTATTATTACAGTAGAAGAATTTGTGACTGAAAAATATGAAAACAATTTTTTTCTAATGCCTGGAATAAATGAAATTCTCTGAGCACAAAAAACTGTTGTGAGAAGCTTGTTGAAGGAAACCCCGATGTTTGACCCATACAAGTCAAAGACAATGTTACCACATACTGAGGAAATGAACATAAACCTCCAACGTTGAAGATATTAATACATTATTCTGAGATATATTATTTCTCTGAATTTGTGACATTTAGCAAGTAGAAGTAATTTTAGTTATTCCAACCAACCTAGATGAGGAGACGTTTAACTTCAGCCTGTGATCAAAGTGTTTTTGTATAGTGTGTATATAAACTAATGGTTTCACCTGGTTATGTATTTATTCTTGTTTAAGGAAGTGTAATAAACTTTAAAACCCAAATAAGTGCTAAATCAAAGGTACTTGTACATTAAAATGGACAAAACATTTTGAACAGATAAAACTCTTTTTGGAAATATTCTTTGGACTAAATGATCAATTCTACTTTCACATTTTCTTCTTTTACATAAGAAAATGTGTTATATTCTGCCATATTCTGCTATTACAGTTCAGCAGTAAAGCTAAAAGCTAAGCTGTAGACTAAATGATCCACATCCTGTTTGAATTCTGATTGGTCAACTAACTCCAGGTTAAATGCTGTTGGTTTGCAGACGCATCCTAACGTAGACAAGAAGTTATTCACAGCTGAGTCGGTAATTGGCCTAAAGAACCCAGAGAAGTCCTTCCCTCTCAATAACGACGTTGGCGTTCTGAAATGGAGACTGCAGACCACAGACGAGTCCCTCATACCTCTAACCAGTGAGTTGACGTTGTCCTTCCTGTAGATTACCCAGACCCATTTTAGACTGTTTGTCACAGAGATGGAAATAACTCAGCAGATCTAACTGGAATGTTGTCATTTTCTTTGATAATGCAATTGCTGACTGTAAAGTGCGATCAGCATCAGTTGCGCTGTAGCTGTTGGTCCTCAGTAGTCAGAGTAGCACAGATGTGCTGCTGCTCTCTCATCCAGCTGCTCTGTCTCCCAGTAAACTGCTGGCCTTCAGAGAGCGGCTCTGGCTGCGACGTCAACATCGAGTACGAGCTGCAGGAGGAGAACCTGGAGCTGAACGACGTCGTCATCAGCATCCCTGTTCCGTAAGCACCTCCAGTCTCCATGGTTACGCTCCCATCTAATTAATACTGTGTGCCTGCAGATTATTTTATCAATCTAATCACAGCAGTTTTATCTGTATTATACCTGATTACATGAAGATGAAAAGATGGCTCTTTAATTTATTTAGTGTATGTAGAAAAAAATGTTTAGACATTACACATTGTCTAAACATTTGTGTAAATGTGCCAGAATTAGCCAAAACACTATTTTCATCTGTTGTCTCTGAACAATGTTCAGTCTGTCCTGCTAAAAACAGAACAAACAAGCTTAAAATGACTTAACTGTTAAATTCTGACAATAAATTCAATTAGTCCAAACAATAAATAAAAAACAAAGAACCTATTATTAATATTTGAAGTGCTTTTTAATACTTCTATGAATACATTCAGCTCTAGAAACAGGATGGATATCTCTTCAAAAAATAAAAATGAAAACCTACAGCAATATAAAGCCTAACTGATGCCAGAACTGGACGTGACCTCAGGTCGCTGGGCCTCAGGTCGCTGGGCCTCAGGTCGCTGGACCTCAGGTCGCTGGGCCTCAGGTCGCTGGGCCTCAGGTCGCTGGACCTCAGGTCGCTGGACCTCAGGTCGCTGGGCCTCAGGTCGCTGGGCCTCAGGTCGCTGGGCCTCAGGTCGCTGGGCCTCAGGTCGCTGGGCCTCAGGTCGCTGGACCTCAGGTCGCTGGACCTCAGGTCGCTGGGCCTCAGGTCGCTGGGCCTCAGGTCGCTGGGCCTCAGGTCGCTGGGCCTCAGGTCGCTGGGCCTCAGGTCGCTGGACCTCAGGTCGCTGGACCTCAGGTCGCTGGGCCTCAGGTCGCTGGACCTCAGGTCGCTGGGCCTCAGGTCGCTGTCTGAGCCAGTGAGGCGTCTCTGTGTGACGGTTTGCGTGTGTCGGTGTCCTCCAGGTCAGGGGTCGGCGCTCCTATGATCGGAGATCTGGACGGAGAGTACAAACACGACAGCCGGCGGAGCGTCCTGGAGTGGTGCCTGCCAGTCATCGAGGCCAACAACAAAACCGGCAGCCTGGAGTTCAGCATCGCCGGGCAGCCCAATGATTTCTTTCCCATCAATGTGTCCTTCGTGTCCAAGCGCAACTACTGTGACATTCAGGTGAGCTGAATGTCCCAATGGAGGTGCAGTGTCCTCTTCAGTAGTTTTAGATGAAATGAGGCCAGTAACAGTGGAGATGGTAAAGGCTGCTGAATGAAGAGGCCTGTGTTGGCTCTGCCCAGATCAGCAGGGTTGTTATGTGGTGACCTGGAGCCGAGTTGGTTTGGGAAGTGGCTCACTGCTGAGACACGACCACCAGGCCCTCACACCTGAGAGATGGTGTTTCACTTCAAGTCATCCCTGTTAAAATCAATGAACTTGTCATATTTTGACATGAAGTGACTTCAAATAACTAGGGCTGCACCAACTTCTTAAATTTGTGGAATTCTGAAATTAAAATCATAAAATTTTCCTCAGCAAAAGTCTAAAAATCATCCACTGTCTCTTTTTGCTCTGCCTGACAGACCGTCAGGTTGGGTCTCTATGTGTGTCATTAGCGACACTCGGCCACTGTGTAACTCTATTTAGCAGCTTTACAAACAAAAGAGACTTCTTGAATATTGGTGATCGGCCAGAAGGCTCCAATCAGTGCACTTTATTAAACCTGTCGCTTTAATAAATTCACTGCATGATAAATTAGGAGCACAGTAATTTCCATTCTGATTATATTTTTTAACAAGCAATTCTGTTGGGAGACATAATAAACAATTTAATATAGTTTTAGTTGTTTTTCATTTCTTTGTTTGTTTTGGTTGTGTTTTATTAATTTAAAAATATCTTCCAGTTCCAGTTTGTGTTCTGTACAAAATGATTGTTTTTCTTAGGCTTTGAAAGAGTGAGTGTGAACTTGAATTATTGTACCATTATAAACATAATACATGAAAATGGTCTCATATAACATTTATTGCTAGGCTTGTTGCATAAACCTATAAATTAATTGCATGAAAATTTAAAAATAGCTATTTTTTTCTTTTTGAAGACCAATTTTGTGTAGAGAGATTTTAGTTTCCATTTTCTCCCATTCAGAACAAAGTTGGAACATGTTGCATAAAATTTTGGTCATCACAGAGGTGACCATCATGTGGCAAGTTGGAGAAATAGAAACCAGGTTTAAAAAAATATAAATTAAAAAAATGTCTGTAAATGTCTGTTAGCAGTGGTGTATTACATAGATGGAAAATATTGTTAAATGTTCTGGAAATTATTGTTAAATGTTCTGGAAATTCTTCCATGTTAAATAAAAATAACCCCCTACGTTTTTTTGTTTTTTCTTCTCAGGTTACCAAAGTGTCTCATGTAGATGGCGACAGCTCCGTCAGATTCTCTTCAGAAACCTCCTTTGTTGTTGACAAATATGTAATTGAGTAAAAATACTGGAAGAAAATGGCAAAATGAGAGAAAAAAAAATCACCATTTTAAAAAAAAGTCCAAATCTATGCTACAGAGAAAGATTGACGATTTCCAGCCTGCTGCCCCTGTATATTATCAGACTGTACACAGGCTGGACGCCCGCCAGCGCCGTGGCAACGGCACCTCCTGTGGGGAAGAGCAGCAGCAGCAGTGGTGTATTTATGTTTGTATGACAGAAGATCATCTATATATAGAGTTAATTAAACAGGAATAAAACCAACACACAACTTCTCCTTCCACTGTGCTAATGCTGTGGTACATAACTGTACAGAGGATGAGTAGAGGATGACTGGGGATGAAGGAGGTGGAGGAACAACAGGACCTTAGCACTGCTAGCTTAGCTCCGCCCCTCCCTGATCATCATGCCTCTCTCTCACACTGCGGTGATTGTGGAATGGGTCCTTTCTTCTCTCCCCTTACTGTAACTGTCTCTTTCTCATGTGTAATTGTTAAGCTCTTGTGATTTTCTGTTTTCATATCTCAGATTTTCAGTTTCCTGGAGAACGTAAACAAAAGCTCGTCTTTTAGTTTCTGCTGTTGCTCATTCTGACCACTACTCAGCTCAGTGAATTTGGCAGGACGTTGTAATGGATTCTCAACAACACGCCTACCAGTAAAATCATTAAACTGTTTTTGGAACACCATTAAACCACTCCTCACCTCGTCTAGAAGAGACGCCATATTTAATTTTGTTCCATTTGAGTTCAGAGATGAACCCTGAGATTTCACACTTCAAGGGTTTAAATCAGTTTTCCCATCAGCGGGGGGGTTTCATCCACCCAGTCATCCTTTACTTACATCGTCAAAGAGCGTAAACATTATACATGAAGTAAAAGTTGTCTTATGTTTTTTTCTTTTACTTATACTCCCTCTTTCCCCCCTATCAATTTCAATTTAGCAATGGTTGTGTGGATGTGGGGTCAACAATGACTAGAAACAACTTTCTTTTTCTTTTTTAACAAAATTGCAGAAGGGGAATCCTGACATTCCAGTGTAAAACTAGAAAAAAGATACTTTAATGGAATAAAATGTATTAAAACTGTACGGTGGACTTGGTCTTAATGAGCCTTTATTCCATCAGGTGGTTTGGCAGAAAGTTGCTAACATTGGTTTTGCATTTTCCTACCAGCAACCCTGGGGTTTATGCCAAATAACACCAGTTTAAATTTATGACCTACATATAAAATGCTGTTAAGTTGTGAAAATTCTCCATTAGTGAAGCATTATGTTGTAGGGATAAATGAAAAATGCACCAGAGTTAACAGGAAGATCCATGAAGGAATTCTTTGAGAATGGATGTTCAGACATTCTTCCTCCAGGCCTGCCTAAGCTTAAGAATGGGCAAATATTAAAACATACATGGATTGTTGCTTTGATTCTTCATGTTTGAGGAATCATTGAATCTCCTCTGGCAACCAGAGGTGCCTAAACACCTGCTCTCACCAAGCCCCGCCCACTTACTCAAAGCTCCACCTTGGAGCCGCAGAGCAGGATCCTCAGCTGCTCTGATTGGTAGTAAGCGACATAATGACAAGTGCTGTGAAGGAGTTGGAGACAGAGGCCCAATTCCAAGGTGTCAAATTGTTTTTATTTTTATTTACATTTTTATAACTGAAGGTAAAATGTTTTGTGTGCCTGGAAAATACATACAGCTGCTGTTCAATTAATACAAAAAAACTAAAGACAAAAGCAGCCATGTTCATTATTATAGTCCTTGATTGACCGCTTTGGGTTACATTGTCGTCTCATCTGTACATCCTCAGTGAGCCATAAAAAAATCTTCCCAGATGTTGGTGACAATCACAAAGACCCAGAGATGACAGAATGTGCATCATTCAGGGAGAAGAATCTTTTTGAGATTATGAAAAATGTATGAAGGCAGCCATGTTTTAAGTATTAAGCAAAGGGTGTGAATACTTGTGTAAATGGGATTTCTTGGTTTTCTATTTTGATTACATTTCCAAAAAATCTCAATTTTTCTCAACATTGTCATAATGGGGGTATTATGTGTAAAATGTTGAGGAAAGAGCTTATCCATCCATGATATAACAAAACGTGGAAACAGTTAAGCACCATGAATGATTCCAGATGTCGAACAGGAGTTGTCTGGATTATCATTTCTATTAAACCAAACTTTGAAAATTTTCTCCAGTTTACCCAAAATAAAGACTCCAGTTCCACCACATTTTACCTCTAAATCAGAAGCTGCAATGTAGATACCAACTATATCAGCATTAGCCACTAATGGTATGTAGCCATATTTTGTCAAAGCTCTTAAATAACTCACAGCACAACCATTGAAAAATGTAATTAAACAAAGGAAAACATAATTAGAGAGCAAGTTACAGATCCCTTTTCTTCTTGCTGTACCTCATATGCCATGACTCCCTGGTAAAGAGCCACATACTGAAATGATGTGTGCCAGTTCTCACCAATTCTCAGTTCCTTAATTCAAACTCAGGTTGGCTTCAGCCTCTGTCCTGGAGCCAAGTAAGTTTATGTTTGGTGTAGATCTTACTTTGCTACCTGCTCCACACGCAACATCAAAGAATCCCATCAGCAGCCATGAGGATGGAGGTGAGACAGATGCTAAGTGGAGACGCTACAGGTCAACAGATGGGTAAATGATGGCGGATAAAAAGGTGGGATCATGGGGCCTCGTTGGGGCCACAGGGGTCAGCAGCGAGCAGCCAGGCCAGGATTGAGGAGGGGGGGTTGGTGTTAATAGCCAACCATAAACAGAGGGTGTGCTCTTTACGAATGAATGAGCCGGCTGATAAAACTCAGAGGAGGGCGGGCAGACTGTTGTCTCTGTCCTGTTAAAGCACCGGCAGCGTCACAGCGTCCATCTGCAGGCTTTGACTGGATCAGGACCGACTGGCAGGGACGTTTAATGGAGTTTTGTCCTTCCTGAGTGGAACTAAAGAGCGGAAAACTTCTCTAATATCTAACCCAGCTGTTACCATCCGCTTCTCCTGCTACTGAAGGATGATTGTCAAGAAAGTACGATTCAAGGTAAGGAGATCCGTTTGAGTCACAACTGATTCTGTTTTCTATGGATCACTACCGGCTGTTTCAAATATTAAATATGTATATTTCTGACTTCTCAATGGGAAAAGAACATCAACCATCCACTAATGCCAGAAGAAATTGTTACAACCTTGTTTGATATCTCATAAATAAGGTGGAGGTTTTGCTTTCCGTCCCTTTAAGGAGCAGCAGCAGACTCGTGTTGGGTCTCCTCCCTCAGGTTGAGCAGCAGTTCAAACAGAGAAGCTGCTCCGTCTGATCAGTGACACCGAGGTGATAATTATTGCTCAGCTCCAGGATCTGCTGCCTCTCACCGACTTTAAAGAGTCAAACAGAGACAGAGTTACATGTCTCTTTAAATGAAAAGCTCCATTTAGAATGTGGAAATGCCAGTGAGATCAGCATCAGTTCTCCCACAGCTCCTCCTTTCCTGCCCAAAATGGTTTCAGAGTAATTTTTGCGTGTCTTAGGAAACACAATCACAATCTGGTAACTGATGCATAGAAGGCTGATGACAGGCTGATTCATGTATCTGGTAAAACTTGCTGCTAACGTCAGATTTACTTCGTGTCAGAGCTTAGTGTTTACTTCTCTATTCTAAGAAAACAATGTTTGTTTTCCATGTAATACAGTTTTGCTTTGATGTTAATGCATTTGAAAAGGTTTAAAAGTGATGTTAAAATTATTTCCAACAAAATAAATGACCCTAATCTGGTTAAAGTTCTGCTCAGAGATCAGCTGTTCTGCTCAAAAGTGTCACTTTTCCTGAGCTGAGTGTTTGTGTTGAGGAAGCTCAGCCAAACACAAATAATGCTCTTGTCCTGTAGTTCCTTTATAAACAGAAAGACTAATCAGAACCAGTCACAGCTACTTGGTGTGTTTTTCTTTGTTTTCTTTCTTTCTTTTTTCTTTTTTTTTTGAGTGTGAAAATACGAATATAAGAGTGACGTAGCATTTTGCAGGTTGCACTGATTATTTTAAATTCCATCCCAATCAATGGAAGTTAAAACTCAGTGCTTCCACCCCCCAAAAATACTAACAACAATAAGTCAAATAGGTATTTGTGCAACAGTCTCTTCCGTTCAGACTGTGCAGATTTGTATGTCTGCTGAGTCGGTGCTTCAGGCTGTATCCCCTGTGCTTACTGAAGAAAAGCATCACCACAGTGTGATGCTGCCACCACTAGGAATGAGCAATATATCGGCACCAACATCGTATCTGGCCGATAATCGTCATAGTTATCGGCATCAATCCTATAAATAAAACTGGGTCGATTTCATTTCCATCTTGTTGCCGTTAGTTTCTGAGGACGGTGGTCATGAGGTTGATTGATCATGTGACTGATGCAGCAAAGATTGTGGGGAAGCAGAGAAACGTTGGTAAAGTCAACAGTGTGGTTGTTTTTTCAAGGTAAGAGTGAAATATATAAAATTGGTTATCGGCCATAACAGCAATATTGATATTGGCCCAAATTTTCATATGGTTGCATCCCTATGAATGGTGAAATCATGCTGTGGGCTTTCAGTCCCCACTGGAGTCATGCAACAGACTCAGGGGTCACTGCCTTCACTCAGCATTTTTATATAATCAGAAAGTGCATTTACAAATATTTTTGTAGCACTTTGCAGATCAAAGATAAAGTTTTGATAAAAGTTGAAAGCACTTTAAAGAATGTGTTTTTTTGTTTGTTTTTTTTACTATATGGACTTTTAAGATATTTTTGCCACTTGTAAGCATCAACTATTTCAAGATCTATAATAGTTTCTTAAAGGTCAAAGTGCAGTGGGACACAACGACGACTAGCTGCAGACATTTTGTGCTGTGTGATTTTTGGTGATTTTCCTCACAGCACCACCCAGTATCCGGAATGAAAGCCTCCAGGGAGTGAAGCTGAGGCTGGAAGGAAATTGGACGAATTCTGTGTCCATATGTGGAATTTCCTCTCGTTGACTGTTCAAACAGCGGGAGCTTTTTCTTGGATTTCTTCTCACACTGCCGTGCCATGTTTCATCCTTCACCTCAGTCTCTGGGTTTCCATGGGAATGAAGGTCAGCTGAGATCCAGATAATGATCATTTTTAAATATCTTGTGTTTGCAATTTGCATTTGCAAACCCATCTACTGTAGACTTCAATCAGAACAGCCTCTGCACATTTTTGAGCGCAGCATACTGGTATGTATGTAGATAGAAAAACAAGACGGAATAATTTTCTGCCTAGAAATCTCAGACATTTTCTAAAAAAAAAACCAAAAAAAAACAAGGACATTTCTGTGATTTTTTTTTAATTGCTAGAAAAAAAAACCTCAGAAATGTGTAACCCGATGTCATAAAATGTTCCTAGAAAATTTCTAGTACTTTTTAAGAAAAATACATGGACATTTCAGAGATTGGAAAGCTACAAATATGCTATAAAAAACTCAAATATTTTCCAGAAAATGTCTTAATTTAGTTTTGAGTTTGAAAACTCAGAAATGTCCTTGTGTTTTGTAGGAATTTTCTGAAATGAATGAATCTAGAACTTTATTTTCTCCTCAAGCAAATATTCTACTTGTCAAACTCAGACATTTTCTTGTTTTTGTAGAACATTTTTAAACTTTTTGATACATCCATAAATTTCAGAATTTTTCTGTGGAAATTGACTCCTTTTTTTCTGTCTACAATGCTTACCACGCCATCGCAGTTAACAGCCACCAGATGGCAGTGCTGTTCTACTGACCACCTCAGAAATGTTGAGCTTCAAGTCTTCAAACCTTCAGAGCAGCAGCTCAGACTAAACCAACACTTTAGTCTGAACTAAATTTCTGGTGTTGGTTGTCGACCTTTCACCTTTGCGAGGCGGAATGTGCCCTGAAGGAAGATGTGGCGGTCTCTGATTGGTCTGTCTCTTCAAAGGTAGTTCATCCTGGCTGTGACTCGTCTCTGTTAATTGACTTGCCTTTTCTGTTGATGGTATCACAAGTGTGCAGGGACAGTCTGAGACATTTCATTCAGTGAGCAGCTCCAGTCCTCTGGAGTCAGAACCCACTAAGGCCTTTGATGTTCATAATGAGCGACTCCCTCTGCTCAGCCCTGCAGCGCTGCGCTGTATGTTTCTATAAAGGATTTGAATGGGTGCTGGGAAGGGGAAGAGTGCGACTGAACCCAACGTGCTTTTCATTAGAGATGAAAGGATGGAGAGCTTTTACTGTCTCAGGCGTCTGTTTATGCCAAGTGTGAGTGGGTGGATGTGTGTGTTTAAATTAAAGGAGAAACTTTCCTTGGATCCCTGGTGATTTGTAAGTTACCTGTGGGCTCGTCCACATATACGGTGGCTGCCCTGCATGTGTGCTGCCTTCTTTCTGCTCCCACAACAAAGAAACAGGCCTTGGATCTACGGTTTATTGGGATGCATTGTTCCGTCCCCACAGGTGGTGAGAGGAAATAGTAAAACACCATTCACAGCTGTCATGGCTCCTGTGGAATGTACCTCAAAGACTATTGTCTGACGATATTGCTGAAAATGGCTCCCTTACTAAAGACTATGGTTACGGCTGTGTTAACGTGTCCTTATACCGGCTCTCCTCAGGATTCTTCAAGTAATGTCCAGATTCATAATGTCAGTGTTGCAACTCTCTAAGTAAAGAAATTGGATGCTGTGGTCAGACAAGACAAAAACTGACCTTTTCCCCCCAACTTTAAAAACATTATATGGTAGAAAACAAAAATTTCACATTATCTTAAACACAGCATCCATTTGGTGAAACATAGTGGTGGTAGCATCATGGTGTGTAAGTGGGTTTTCTTAGTGACAGAAAAATAACCACTGATGGGAAACTCATTGGAGCTAAATACAGAACGATACTGGGAGGAAACCAGTTAGAAGCTGGAAAAGACTTGAGGCTGATGTTTAGCTTCTCCTTCCAGCAGGAGATCAATGACTCCTGCTGTAAGTCATTAAAGGATCTTCATGTGTTATAATGGCCAAGTCAAAGTACACACCTAATACAATCAGGAATCTGTGGTAACATTGGAAAATTACTGCTGAAAGGCATTTGCCATCCAATCTGACTGAGTTTAAGCAATTTACAATGAAGAATGGAAAAAAGTTGATCCCTTGGGTGTGCAAAGCAGATAGAAACATACGCCAACAGCTTTGTGGCTTATGTCCACAGCTCGACCAATCAGAGCCCTTTAAGGGGTATTGCATGATCAGACCGAAGTCAAACTGTCCATGCATGGATGTTTGTTTTAGCACACACCCTTCAAGGTCAACAAGATGCACTGAGCCCTAAGCAGTGATCATGGTAGAGAGGAATGACTATTACAAGTTCACAAGTTTGAAGGACCTGCTATGGATTGGCGACCTATCCAGGTGTAACCGTCCTCTCGCCCACTGGCAGCTGGAGACAGGCACCAGCACCCTCCAAACCCCAATGGGATAAGGGTGTAAGAAAATGGATGGAAGTTTGGAGGAGGAGGAAATAATGATTGATGATTGACTAGGCTTTCATTTTATTCTGTTTTTGAAGCCAACAATAGGAACAGAAGGCGTCTGTGTAACGTTCCCCCACTGCAGTAGACCTGAACTGAGTTGTACATATGTCTTTACAGCTTTGGACAAATGCACCTGCTGCTGGAAGCTGAGTTGTTGTGGCTGTTTTCTGCAAACACAATAGAATCAAACTATTGTGTGATTCTGACCAATCACACAATAGTTTTGTATAGAGTGAGGTGAGAAGTTTGTTAGTTGGGTTGTGACAAGAAGAAATAGACAACATGAGGCTGAGAACAAGATAATGTGATTTTCATCATGGCAATGAAAACAGATTTTGAGACTTCATGCAGAACCCTTAAGAAAAGTTCAAAAACTATTGATTTGGGGTGGCACATGGTGTAGAGGTACAGCAGGCGCCACACATGCTATGAGACCTTGAAGCCGCTCTGCAGTGTTTCATTTCCAACTGTGGAGCCTTAAAAAAAACTGCCACTAATGCCACAAAAATCTTTACCATAAAAGATATATTGATTTAACATTTTCTTAAGTACTGCTGACACTTGTGCTACATTTTGGCTGGAGTGTATAGAGCTGAACACGACGTGTTCGGAGCTGTTATTATTGCTGGGTATTCTTCATCTGCTGACTACTTGGTTATTTTGTGTGACTCTGGTTTTCATGCCTGTCTGTACAATGGACAAATAGACACTACAACCTGTGAGAACGATTGTTGCTAACTAGAATTCACAGTTGTCTGAAAAGACAAAACCAAATGTCAGCAAAAGGGTTGCAGACATTTGCTGGTTTGAGAGCTGATTCCCTTGCTGCTGGCTGAAGATGTGATGATCGTGGTGGGAGGTAGAGCACTGCTTGTTTCTACAATAAACATAAAGTGGAACAGAAGTTCTGCAAGCATCTTGGTTCTGATTTACACCCTATCAACCCATCCTGATAACTTCTAGCTCAGTTCCGCTGAAAACATTTTCCACCAGCTGCCTTCATATCTGCAGAATTCCTTTGAGCCTGGGAGATGTTAGCCTGGTTGGGATGTTTATGTGGGTGACAGGCCAGCTGTGTGATTTAGGCTGACAGATGAATACACTTTATCTAAATCATGTTAAATCCCACCCAGGCTTCCAGGAATGTTAGATATGTGCAGTTTGTCACATCCAGAAGGAAGCTTTTCTGGATCAGTACATTGAGTCTGTCAAGTGTACACAGCGGTTCTAACTGGGCTTTAGACATCATTCTGGTATGACTCTAAATGACCGGTTTGGTTAGAGTCTGAGGCTGCCCTGCTGCCCACAAACACAAACTACGACAGGATAAAAAAGGAGTAACACTATGAAAGCTTCTCTTTTTTAAGGCTTGACTATTTACAGTAAGTCTGCTTCACTTTCTTAGCCACAACAAACACATATTTGAGCCCCTCCATCATAGCTGTTGGACTGTCCAGAATGAATCTACCATTATGGTCAGTTTTATATGAGTCTGGAAGAGTTCAACAATCCTTTACATCAAATCTTACGGGTATTTTTGGATCTTGTGTCCAACATGCACAAAATCTTCTCAATATATCTTAAACTTGGAAATGTGTTCCCGTTCAAAGCACAATGTAACTATGCTGTGCTATTGCTAATTGATGTAACAAAGATCAGCTCGATCTGAGTGAGACTGAGTTGAGATGGAGACCAGAGGAAACCAACATGAAGATAAAACCAAGACTGCAGGGAAACCAAGACTGCAGGGAAAGCTAAGTGTTTGCACTGGGTGCTGGGTTTTCAGTTAGCTGTACTGTCACAACAAGGCTAACCTGAACTTGTAAACCACTTGCTTGTCTAAATCTAAAAAGGTAACAACTGAAACAGACAAACCAGACGAACTTGAAGAATGCAGACATCTATCTAACTGTTAACTAACTTAGCATCAGTCAGCATTTAGGCGCAGAGTTAATTTAGCCTTCTTTCTTTCTCTGTCTCATCATTTTTGGCTTAGTCTGGGGTTGGTCAGTATCCCTCTGCTTTCTGTCTGAACTATTAAAAGCATATTCAGTAAGACAAACTCAACAGCAGAATTTCTATTCGTATTTCTGTCGTAGAGGTAAAAAAGTGTCTCTGTTGTTCATTGCCTTTGTTGCTTGTGCGTCAGGTTTATGTTTTACCAGAGGTACACCGAGGTTTCCACCAGAACCTTTGTATGTAAAAAAAAAATCTGATTAATTGCCTTAAACATTCTTAACACATTTAAAATCTGTTTAATTAATTAATAAGTTGTAATTCCAGCCCTAGTTTGCAGGCAAGATCCTGATTTCTCTGAAGAAATTCCGTGCTGTTTTGCACAAACATTAACCAGAACCAGAATCTTGCTAATAGAGCCCACTTTTAAAAACATTCTTTAGAATCCTATTAATATCAGCAGAAACCGCACTGGGTTTTGCTGACTAACCATGTCTAACACCTCTCTATCTAGAGTATGCTGGTTTCCTGGGTCAGAACGTCTCTATCAGAAAGAAAATGTTATTCACCATTACAGTGCTGCCAGTATGTGAGTGTATGTGGCTGTTTTCCAGCGAACATTTACCCCCTGACTGTATTCCGCTCATTTTCAGCACCATGTTTACCTATGAGTCCAGGCTCAGGTTAACGTTTGCGCAGAACAACACTGCATTTCTTCATCCAGAAGAATGAGCGCCTTGTGTTTCCCTGCTGAAGGAACCCTGAGTGTTGGCATGTTGAGGGTACTGTGTGTGTTTGTTTATAGTACCTTGTGGGGACAGTTTTCCTGACATATACTACGTTGTGGGGACCAACTGCCCTGTTTTAGGGTCAGGGGTCAGAGTTAGGACTAAGGTGTGAATTAAGTTTTGGTTAGTTAGGTTTGGGTTTTGTTTGTGATGGTTAGGCTTAGGAAAAGGGTGAAGGTCAGGTTTAGGCTGTAGAAATGAATGGAAGTCAATGGAAAGTCCCCACAAAGATAGCTGCGCAACCATGCGTGTGTGTGTGTGTGTGTGTGGGTGGATGGGTGGAGGACTGGTAATGCTGAGGGAGAGAGAGAAAGCAGGAGCATGTGAATGAGAGGAGAGGCGGTGGGAGCAGCAGCAGACAGACAGAGTGTGTCAGAAGAGTTTCAGCCACATGGCTTCAGATCAGTGTGTGTGTTATGACAGCCAGTTACACAGTGGGTGAATGTGTGTGTCAAGCACAGATGGTGAGGGAGAGGAGCTAACAGAGATCGGGAGTCTTCCTCTCTGGATCCCAGTCAGAGTTGTTGGGTTTTGGGACACCGGACCTTAAGCCTGTCAGAGCGGACGGCCTGCAGCACCGGATCACTCCTCCAGGTACAACACACACATTAACTTCCACCAACCAAAGGATCACTGCTGTTTGAAAACTGGCTGCAGCCTTCTGAGGAACTAAGAGTGTGTGCCCATCCTGAAGTGTGTGTGCAGGTGTAGGAGGTGCACACCAGCAGCCTGCATGTCTGCTTTCAACGCAGTGAAAATGTTGCCGTTTATGCCCTGATTTGTCACATCCCTCTTTATTTTAGGTGAGGAAGCCACAGAGCTGAGTAATAATGCTGGCTTCTGTACACAAAGTCTTTTTTCTTTATGCGGCTGCTTGTTATGTTTTCTTTGCAAAGTGTCACTTTTGGTTACATTTTCCAGTTGTACTTATCACACTGTTATCAGAAAGAGCTTTATGTAGCCAGTGATGTCTTGCCTCAAGACTTGAGAAGCATGTGTGCAACGCCGGATTGGATAGCTGCTGTTTTTACAGTGATTACCCAAAAGAGTCGCCCTTTATTGGTACTAATGATAAACCCAGAGGAGTTCAGACTAAAGCCGTCCTTGGTTTTTCAGTGACAGACACAACAGTCTTAAACAGGCTGAGAAGTCGCTCTGCTATGAGATAAAGTGTTTCCTAACACACCAGCCTGTCAAAAAGGTATTTGCTCTCTTGAAAATGTGCAAAAGTTTTTCCAATGATTTCATTCGTTAAGGCAAAAGGTTCATTTTGAAAAAGTAATCGCCACTAACTAACCACAATTTTTGGTAAGTTAATTCCAATTTCACCAGGCTCTTTCTGGATCGACTCCTGCAGTAGAAATGACAACATGAAATTGAATGCAATTTTAAAAAGCAATACATTTTGCCAACATCTAAAGAATATGTCACTTAGATTTTTTCTATGAAAAGGACTGCAATGTCTTCTACGGTTTTTGGTGTCTAGAGAACAGCAACAGCTGAGTTTCTGTTACAACCTTCTTCAATATTCTGCTAATGTCGAAAAAACAATTTTGCAATTGTGTTGTTGCTCTTGTCTTCTTCGTAGTTTGCGCCAGTTACAACATCCGGCTGTTGATCATGTGACTCATGTGATACAACAAAAGTGTTCCCATTGCAGTTTTGCAAAATAAACCAATTTTCATACGGCCAAAAACCACCTTGTTCTTGTGCCAAAACCTTTTATCAAAATAGGAGTTTTTTCAAAATGTTCATGTTTCCATTAATAACTTTTATCTTCAAAATGTCAAATTGTGCAATAATATGTGCAATGGAAATGCAGTAATTGAAGATTTTGAGCAATAAGTCCCTTAAACTTGAGATTAACTATGTATGTGGATTTTTTGGTTAACTGTTGTTGGGGGTTTTACATTAGAGTTACGGATTCAACACTTTTTAATGACAAGCTCAGCTCTTGATGAACTGAGTAACGCTGTCAGACCTCTGGTGGAGCCAACCGCACCTGATCCAGGGAGACCAGTGGATGCAAATAAGCATGTAGCTGCTGGATACAAACTGACGTGACTCGTGTGATTTTAATTTTTGCAATTTTATGGTCAGTAGCAACACAGCTAGTGGGAATCATACCTCGTGAAGATGTAGCATGACGTAGAGAATCTTCCCAGGTGAATCTGGCCTAACAAATTGTATATTCTGTTATTTTTAAATTCCACTTTTACTCTGATCTTCCCTTTTGCCAGGATCATGGTGTTGACGTAGCTGGCTTGACACGTCACTCTAGGCCCCTGTGTTTCCGCCATGCCTGAACATTGGCTGCTTTATGGACCGAGGGACCCGTGCACAGAGTATGCTGTTGTTCGAAGCTCCCAACCAAAGCTGAGCTGCTCCACATTTTTTCAGTAGCTGCCAGTGAGAACGGCTGTGCACAGTCTCCAAAGTGCAGCCGCTCTCCAGCTTGTGATAATAAATCCTTTGTTACGCGGAGCTCATTCTGCTGAGAGAATAATCAGGCCAGCACAGAGGCGCTCTATCTACCACCCCATCCCGGTCCCCGGCCTCCACACATCTAACCAACCCGTTTCTCTCCCACATTCCCCCTCTGTTGGGTCCTAATGCCTCCTCTGGCAGCTCTCACTTCTCTTATTTTAGCTGCTAATGATATTAGTGACATTGATTATGATCAGGCAGGAGATGCTGCTGGATGTCAAGAATACTGTCATAATGTTCATGTAATTTCTCCATGTCACTGTGGCACTGAAGTCCTTTTCAGGAAAGTTCCTCACAGTTTCAATCAATCAATAGTCTTTATTGTCATTACAGAAACCATGTGATAAAAATGATTTGGACTACAACCTATTGACCTGGAGGTTCTGGGTTTGAAACCATTCTGTTCGGGTTTTGTATGTTCTCATCTCTGGATGTTTAAAACGATGCCATTAAGGCTACGTTTACACGAGGTCACTGCTTGGAAACTATTTTCAGAAGTTTATTGGGAAAATGTTCCACGTTTCAACGGCAACACATCTTGAGTCAATTGTAGTTGTCCTGCCAGGTCACTAATTTAGCATGTTGTTGAACATGCATGCGCTTTTGACCCTTAGCTTCCACCTCACTTCACTAGCCTGAACTGTAAGCTGAAACCCGTCCCGCCTGCCATGAACACAGTGCTCACATAACACAAATATTAATGAGCGTCTGGATCGCAACTAAGATGCAATTTAGCTAAATAGTTTAAATGTGTGTGTGCATGTTTATTGGCCATTTGCGTCTCTATCTTGTTCTGACTAGAGTCCAGGTTGTACCCCCACTCTTGTCTTGTTGTCTCATTGGTTGTTTCTGACTGAGCGGTGCATTTCTGCAGATGGCAGTATGACCAGAGCGAGGAGGCCAAGGTTTTTTTCAATTTATATTCCTGGTAAAAAAAAAAGTATACTTCAGTATACTAAATTTTAACATACTTTAGTATACTTTTAGCTATGTACTTAGAATGTGCTATTTTGGAACAACTTCTTTTGTACTTAGTATACTTTAATAGTACTTAAATTGTATTAAAATACAACTAATAGTATACTTTAGTATACTACACCTACTTTTTTGGAACAACTTCAAGTATACTTAGTGTACTTAAAGTATACTTCTTTAATTTCATATTTCAGAGCTT